>DWDU01000041.1:0-28573 GCA_018245575.1 Jemadia suekentonmiller | reverse complement strand
TTTCATTAAAATCGGTTCAGTAGTTTATGAGTTCATCGCGGACAAACACGTGACACGTAATTTATATATATTAAGAAAGATATTAGTGACAAATGATGAAATGAATAACATTTTAAGAACTGTTGTAAGAAAAGTATATTTTTGGTGCCGGTGCTTTCAAATTTTTGTTAATATAGATAGTAACACAAAGTTGTAGGTATCAGCTAGTATTTAATACAATTTAAGTGTATTACACAAAAAGGAATAAAAATGAAGTGAAAATAAATTTCCTTTTAAATTTAATGGAAACAAAAAAAATAAGGGCATGGTGTTTATTTTGTCTGTCTTTGGAAGTCCCGATATTCTTTGAAGCAAAATAGGAGCAAACATTTCAGAGTTCGCTTTGTCTGAAAATGAACTTTCTTTGATCTTTTCAAAATCATACATAATATTTTAAATAAGAAAAGCTGCTACTTCTACACTAGCTGTTTCTGAAATCTGCGGGAGCTACACTTTCATTGATCACTCATTGTCTGGGCTTAGTTAAATGAGTAAAGTGGGGATCCAAATCATGCCTATTACTTCCCTTTATTAAATTTAACTAAATTCCTTAGTCAATTGATTTAATTAACTAACACTATCTATGTAGGACTTATATCAAAATTATAAAAATATACAAATTAAATCAGATACATTTATACAAATAATATTCTGGAAGCAAAATTTTTGTTTTAATTGTTTAGACCAAGTGTGTACGTATATTAATGTAAAGGTTTAAATTTCTAGGTTCATAATGATTCTTAGAAGATATTTACATCGACTACTCAGACTCCGCAATCTTATAGTAGTTACTCTATTGATCATTATGTTGTACATGATAAAGTCTCTGGCTGAAGTTAGCATGCCCTCAAATGTCATAACTATCAAGAATGCTTTGAGTGGCAATTTTGGTGCTGGAAATGACTATTTTTCACCTTCTAGTTTAAAGGTAAAATATTATTAATAAATTACAGGGTGTCATAAGAGGCGACTAATACCGGCGTTGGCAGATCGCGTTATAGTGCGGCCTGCCTAGGCACAGCTAAATCTCTTGGTCGTCTATGGGTAGCAGCATCGGCTGTGCGAGAAGCTATGCTCTGTGATCTCTAACCCGCATATCAATCATAAGGATTATGGGAATAGTCCTTAAGGAGACGCATATGTCCAGTAGTGGACTGTAATAAGCTCATGATGATGATAAAATTGATAACAGTTGATATGTAAAATTTGACGTGTGTCTCATTGGCTTGTTGTAAGCTGCCACACATGTAGATTACGGGGAAACTGAAACAATTTTGTAACAAATTACAGCAAGGAAGTTTAGTCAGGCCAAGGAATCAACTTGTCATTGTTTCATTTTCAAAAAATAAGTTTAACCCGTGAAATGTAAATTTGTAAAAAAGTGTTAAGTGTAAATGTAAATGTAAAAAAAAGATGAGATACTCAGCACTGGAATAGATCCCCAATCTGAGGCCTAGTTTTTACAGGGGAAACTCTCTGTCAGGAATCCTATATGGATATATAAAAGCAAGTTATTCAAATATCAAAATTACAATGTTTTGAAGAATATTAATTGTATATGTAAAATTTTCGTTGCAGAAAATCGATTGGCATAACTATCAACAAATAAAAGAGGACAGCAAATGTGTGGGTGAGTTTAAATCATAAAAAAACAACAAATGTAACATCACACCTGTAATCCCCGAAGAGGGTCATTTTGGTAATAACCACATATTTCTTTAATAGTAACTAATATTAGTTACTTAAATGCTTCACAGGCATCGGTGAACACGGAAAGCCCGCATCTCTAACACCGGCTGAAAAAGCTTTAGAAGAAGAGTTGTATTCGGTCAATGGATTTAATGCAGCACTTAGCGACAAGATATCCTTGAATCGATCACTCCCGGATATACGCCATAAAGGCTGCAAGGACAGGCTCTACATAGAGTCATTGCCCACAGTCAGCGTTGTAGTACCTTTCCACAATGAGCACTGGAGTACGTTGCTCCGGACAGCCTACAGTGTTCTTAATAGATCACCCAAGTTTCTCATTAAAGAAGTCTTTTTGGTTGATGACGCTAGTACTAAAGGTGAGTTGGGTTTGTTTTGTTTTATTTATTTAGTTTCTGTCATTAAAAGGGCGTATATACTATAATAATTAGTTTTTGCCATTTTTAAACTGCTTTTTCCCCTTAGGGGTGGAATTTATCAAAATCTGTCTGTGAAATTAGTGGCTATGCTGAATTTCCTGTTAAAAGGGTGTAGGCGAGCGACTGATAATCAGGACACGTCATTTCCCCTCGCACGTATTTATTTCATTGTACAACTAAATCACATCGTTTATTAGTGCGAGCAGTGGCTAGTTAGGACGTCGTTCACCTTACGCTTCTTTTTATCTTCTCTTTGTATCCTTTAACATTAAGGGTATTTTTATACATTCAATGTCGAATTACTTTGCATATTACCATATCCGTTACATATTAGTGTCCACTTTGTGTGCGCAATGTTAAAAAGGTTAAAAGTATAGCTTAAATAGCGAATGATAAGAAAAATTAAAGCATTAAAAATTGTACGATAAAGTACGGTTAACGATCCGACATTATCTTAATGTATTTATATTGAAATTGCTATAGACCACCGTTTGTGATATGAAGCTTAGGCGTTATTGTTAGTGGGAGCTAAGCGTCGCGGCCCAGTTTGAGCTAGATGGGTGGTGAGAGAATTAACGCAAATTACCCTGTTTATAGACGATATATGAAGCAGTTAGCGTACTTATGTAGCTATTATTAGGCAGGAGGTAAGTACGTCTTGTCGTATTTTGAAAAAATCTCGTAGCAGCCCCTACTCTTCCAGGAAATGGGGTGTCGTAGTAAGCAAACGAACTTGATACGTCGCAGGCGTATCATTTATTTATTTTTTTCTTTCAGGATTCCTAAAAGATAAGCTAGATGATTACGTGTTGAACCATCTCCCTAAAGTCAAAGTTCTGAGGCTGGAGAAACGCAGTGGCCTCATCACGGCGAGGCTAGCCGGAGCCAAGCGCGCCACCGCCGACGTGCTGATATTCCTCGACTCCCACACAGAGGCCAACGTCAACTGGTTGCCGCCTCTGCTAGGTCTGTGTATGTATTGTGATGCGCTATTAAGCAAGTTCTTTTTAGATTTAGTAATATTTGTTTTATACTTATGTCATGTAAATATTATGTATATCCCTGTAATTTGTGATATTCTATGGTTGACATTGCAGACCCCTTGCTTAAAGGTTAACGATTCCTAGATTTATGTGTATACAATACATAACAAAGTGTGGTGAGTCGGTTCCCTTTCCCGTCGTTTACTTTGTTCAAACGTTTTCCCGGTGGGTTTGACATTGCTGTACGTGCCACGGAACATTTTATAACAGAATAAAACTATGACCGTTGTCAACGACGTCGAGGTACCGCTATAGAAAGCTCGGTGGGACCAGAGAATTATTACGAGTATTTTGCGATTTTTAATCCTATCCAATTTCTTATGATTTTGTTAGAATGTTTCAAATAATTGAATTGAAAAACAGTAGGCGCTCGTTTGCAATATTCCAGAGCCGATAGCCCTCGACTACCGCACCGTGGTGTGCCCGTTCATTGACGTGGTGGCGTACGACACGTTCGAGTACCGCGCGCAGGACGAGGGCGCTCGCGGCGCCTTCGACTGGGAGTTCTACTACAAGCGGCTGCCGCTGCTGCCCAGGGACGAGCAGAACATGCCTGAGCCGTTCGAGTGAGCTTTATCATTTACGGACTTCTCTACGCTTGCTCATTTGCGGTATTTCCAATTTGCTAGGTTTTATAATTTGTCATTATGAGCGGAAATCTTGTTGTACACGCACCGGAACTACCAGCTTTTTTAAAGCCATGCTATGAGTATTGGAAGTTGCAGGAGTTGAATGCGAATAGACTTGAAAAATATTTCTTTTGAATTTATTCAAAGTGTATTGAAGACATTTTTTTTTTATTTATTTATTTATTTTTATTTAGTTATTTAATATAATCTCATGTGGCGCTAAAGAGATTATTTCGTTTTGAAAGTACTTTTTCTATCTGCCTTCTACAGTTAAACTTTTAACTTATGCTTTGATATAACTAATAGCTAATTTATGTACCTAATAGCTGTGATTCCGACTTTGTCCGCGTGGAATTTAACAAAAAAGTTATTGTCAAGCTTTGCTAATTTTACAGTTTTAAAATTCTAAAATAAAAGTAGCCCGTCGAAATCGGTTCAGCCGTTCCAGAGATTAGCTGGAACAAACAGGCAGACAGACAGACAACAATAGTGAAAAATGTTATTTTGGTATTCGTACCTTGTATACCTACATATGTTTTTAGTAAAAATCGGTTATTTTAATATTAAAACAGACACTATAATTTTATTTATTTGTATAGTAGGTTTTGAATTTCGTACATATCATGTTGCAGGAGCCCAGTGATGGCGGGCGGTTTGTTCGCAATATCACGCTCGTTCTTCTGGGAGTTGGGCGGCTACGACCCCGGACTAGACATTTGGGGCGGGGAGCAGTACGAATTGAGTTTTAAGGTGTTACAACTTTTAATATTGTTCATGTGTTTCAGCGTTTCATAATGTATTTTAAATAGTATATTCCTTATACTTGTTAAAAATTATAGCACAGTAAGTAAGTAAGCCATAGTTTTGTACTTTTGCATTTTTAGAATAATAAAAACCTTTCGGTTTCGAATTGCATTCAGTCGTAATGTTCAATTTGCGTTTCCGGTTTGTCCATTCTAAAATTAAAATCATGTTTTAAATCAAAATTAAATTTGGAACGCCTAACAGTTCGACTACCAAGGTACTAGAGTGGCGTAAGACAGCGCGCGGCGTGCGCAGGTGTGGCAGTGCGGCGGGCGCATGCTGGACGCGCCGTGCTCGCGCGTCGGACACATTTATCGAAAGTTCGCGCCGTTCCCCAACCCCGGCCACGGCGACTTCGTGGGGCGGGTACGTCATCAATACATTACAGTCACACAACACAGAGACGTTTCGATGTGTGTATGTAACAACTTATACAATGTCACATGACTCGACCAGAACTACAGGCGAGTGGCGGAGGTGTGGATGGACGAGTACGCCGAGCACCTGTACGAGCGGCGGCCGCACTACCGCGACATCGACACCGGCGACATCTCCGACCAGAAGGCGCTCAGGGAAAAGTTGAAATGCAAGTCGTTCCGCTGGTTTATTACGCAGGTAATATATTTTGGGTTCGATAACCCGCATGCCCAGCTTGGGGGTTATGAGAAAGTGCATTATGGGGGTCTATGTCCAGCAGTGGACTTAGGCTAATGATAATCCGATCGGTCGAGGCCGATCTAAAATGGTGAGTGCTTCGAAGAACTGTTCGACACGAAGCATTGACACATTGGTCACTTTTCGGGGGTTGCGAGTTTTCATAGGTGATCACTTACCGTCAGCTTGCCTGTTTGTCTGTTGGTCAAGCTGCATACATAAATAAAGTGTATGCTATTTTTCATTTCCAGGTGGCGTTTGATCTAGTGCACAAATATCCGCCCGTGGAGCCAGGCCCGTTCGCTGAAGGTCGGGTAAGTGCACTCTCTGTATTTGGAATTGTAAGTACATAACATCACGCTTATAATCCACGAAGAGGTAGGCAGAGGCGTGTAGTATAGTTTCACGCGTCATTAGTTACGTTTACGTCCCACTATGGAATAGACGGTGAGACTATTGTCAAACACCGGGCTAGGCGGGTCACTAGTACAAATTTTAACAGGTATAAAAATCCAAACTTGGATTCGGGTTCCACCCCCATGTGAGGTACTTTTGGGTTTTCTAACTTAAAATTCCTAGTAGTGAATTCGTTGAAGCTTGAATTCGTGTCTGGTGTATAACAATAGGCTCATCATTCCACGGACGTACAACATCGCAGGTGCGTCGTGGGAGTATTAGGAGCCAACCTCTTCGAGGAATGAGCGCGTGGTGTTATTTCGTTTAGGGATCGATTAGGTCGTAAAAGACGGTCGTAGAACAAACGTGGGTGGGCGCGGCGCAGGTGCGGCCGGCGACGCACCCGCAGCTGTGCGCGGACGCGCGCGGCGCCGCGCCGCCGGACGCGCTGCGCCTGCGCGCCTGCGCCGCCGCCGCGCGCCAGCGCTTCGTGTTCTCCTGGCACAAGGACGTCAAGTGAGCCCTCGCGCCGCTCGGTTGAGTTCAGCCGATAGGCTTTCGTTAGCTTCGATGCCGCTTCAAACAGTTCCGTTTGTGGCAATCAATTATTTATTATTATTGTTGATATTATTACGTTGAACTTCGATGGTTGAGCGTTTCTTAAAACAGAAATGTAAGTTGAGATATGATTTTTGTTTTGCAGGTGTAAAGACAGTAATATGTGTTGGGACGTTCCAAATTCAGCGCCGAAGAGTCCAGTTGTTTTGTATGCGTGTCATCTCGGTGGCGGAAACCAGCTGTGGAGGTATCATACGGTAATGTGTAATGTTTTGGTTTTATGTTTTTTTTTAAAGTCGTTTCTGGAGTTACAGCTGAGGATCAGAAGTAAAACCTGGGACGGCGAGAATGGCAGTGCGTTAATACTATGTTAAGTATCTGTTGTACGTGATATACCTACGCCACAACTAACGTGTCACGTATAAACTCAGAGCATGCCGAGTGTGTTGCTAACTCCGCACCCACGGTATTGCCGAGAAAACGTTGAAACACTACCGTAAAAGCTCAAATGTATACATATATATGTGTTTTATACATACGTAAGCGCTGGCAGCCGCGACGCAGGCGGCCGCAGGAGCGCGGCGCGCGGCTCAGTGACGCCGCCCGCTGTCAGGACTTTCATACGAGCGTTTCCGTGCTAGTGAGGGGCCGAGTAATCGGTTCCAGTTGGGCAGCGATCGGTAAAGTTTGTCGGAGGCCCTCAAGGACTGTTAAAATGTCCAACAAAAGGGTTTACGTTGATCCTTACTGCCGCCATGAATCTTCGTAACGGAGTATACACCAGGTGCAGTTCACACGAGAGACGCCTGTGTCCAGCAGTGTCACATAAAAATCATCGCACCTGTTTATGCAATACTGTTTACCCTAAGATGAGGATTACATGTTTCATTGCTTTGATAATTGAAATTTTAACAATCCCGACGCTGCCTATTGCTTAGGCGATTTTGACATTTTATTTTGCTTTTCGGCTGTTCCTCCAGACTTGACAGAAGGTGAGTAATATTCTTTTCGACATTCCAGGACACCAAAGAGATCACGCCAGGCGGAAACAGAATCAATTGTTTGGAGTGGGAGAAGAGCACGCGCGCTCTCTACGTGAATCGCTGCGACGGATCAGAAGCCCAGCAGTGGACCGTCGATACATTGCATCACGAGATGCTGGCTAAATGGGATTCTTTGTATTTAAAAGTCACCGGGCCCGTCGAGGATTATTGAGTGAGACTTTTGAGAAAGCAATAAGACAGCAGCTAATATTATCAAAGATAAATTCCATTGGCGTGCCTAGAAATGTAATTACCGTCCGAAAAACGTATAATTTCTTTTTAAACAATTAATTATAAACGATTGCATTTTTTTACAACTAAATGTAAATAATTGCATTTTCAACGACTGTGTATAAATAAATACATTGTCATCAAGTACATATAAATAATTAGGTACAACGACTTGATGTAAATGATATAATTTTCAACGACTAAAAGGCTGTAATGTAAAAATACGCGTCGCGGTCCCGTACTATCACTACGCGCATCAATTTCGGCGTGTCCCGTTATTAACTCGCTGTATTTTTTTTATGAACTGTAGGTTTTCCCTCGCGACATTTTCCTTCGCCGTTATAGCAAGTGATATTTCAATTTAAAATGCACATTTTGTTTACAAAATACTCTTCAGAGCAGAGGATTTTAAGCTGGGCCGCCGGATTATGAGGTTGAATTTCAAACCACTAAGCTATCACTGCTTATATCTTAGTGTATGCTGTCTAGTGTTGTTTGCCCCTTCCATCATCTACAAGTCTTGGGTTTTTTATTAAATAATAAAATGATGAAACGTCTTAAACGCTTTATTGCTGACAGCAGTACTAATTGTTTTTATTTCTAGTCGGGTGCCGCTAAATCGGCTAAATGTTTAGTATAATTATGTTACAATATGGCTATTTTATATTTGTTTAATAATCCGCTATAAACATTTGACATTATTGTTACAGATGTAAAAGGAATTCGTCAATAATAATATTTAAAAAAATGTGTTCTATATAATATAAATATTTTAAGATGACAAAAGTAAAAAAAAGTTTATGTCGAATAAATTTATAGTTATTCAATTGAAATTATCTATCCCTACCTATATATTTCTTTTTTTACTTAACAATCGCGGAAAGATTGCGTATTTATTGTAAATTTTAATATTAGAAAAACAATATAATTAATAACTTATATGAAGTACTTAGTAGATTTATTCTTCATTCATTCAATTATTCATTAGTTCATTCAATTATACATTTAATTTTTTCAATTATTCTTCCATTCAATTATTCGCTCATTCAATTCTAATTCCAATGACGATTATTCTTTATTTATTCATTGTAAACTTATTCTCTTCGACGTTACTTATATTTTTTGCTATATTATCTGTTTTAGAATATAGAACGGCTTTTATTTATATAAGGTAGTTACTGCGGTAGTGAGATATATTCAAAATTGGTCTCGACTTGGTTTATATAACGTTATATGAAGTAGTATTAAAGTGGAAAGGAAAGATGTTCGGTTTAATAGTTCATATTGTTGTAGTAATATTGTGTGCGGACAAGAATACTAGACTTGCGTGTTAGCTGTATGCCGCGGACCGATTCCTGACGCGGGTCTGCTCTCCATATATCTTATATCCTAAGCTCTACACATTCCGCGCTGTTATTCAGAACAAAGCAAGACCTGTTTTGATTATTACACAAATCCGCAACAAATTTTATAAAGAATATTAGCACTAATCTAATATCAAAATTGAATTAAATGGTTCATAAATTACTTACATGCAATAATACTATTGCATAAATAATGATAGTGTTTTTAAACAGTAATATTGTTATAGGATTTTAATACTTTTACTACATGAATACATAGTGCAAGTTGTGAAACGATGTGTCTTTTAGATCGTTTTATATAATGTTTTTGATACATAGGTTTTGTGGCATAAGGACCATTATATGTACATATTTTCTTAATAGAATAACTGTTGTGTAATTGAGTTTAAACGTATTGGTAGTATGTTTTTTTTGTATTTGATGGTATAAATATGATTCTGATGTGATTTTGGATTTTCGTGTTATATAAATTAATCCCTTTGGTCATATAAATGGGATCCATAGGTTTGTTGAAACCGATTTTATATTTGTATTTTATGATAAGCTATATTACACGGACATATCACTTGTACGTTAGTAAGGCCGTACGTTTTGGAAAAGACCTTTTGAGAAAGCAAGTCTGCTGTATGTTCCTTAATATTTCATTCTGGTTGAATTAAATCTTTATGTGTGGGGAGGATACTATATTTCCATAATTTTAAGTGATGTATTAATAAATATATTTCGATGCAAAACGTAATGTATTTATTTTATTCAATTCAATACGCTGAATTTACCAATATCGAAATCAGTAAGGTTTTCTGGCAGCATAACACTATTCCTGCAGCTGGAACGTTGAATCTAATCTAAGGTCAGGGGTGCATGAAAGGAGCCTCCTCAAGCGGCGCCTGTCTGATTAAGTATGAACATACACTGCCCGGGGCACTCTGGGCATTGCGACGAATCCTTTCACCGCGGTGGCTGATCACTAACGATCAGCTGTCGACTCGAAGAAGAAGAAGATCTAAGCTCACAAATAAATAAACGACGCTTCGATTGCAACCTCATTTCCTTATTATCTGGATATGGATCAATTTCTGTTAATAATAATATAAAACTGTACGACGAGTCAGTCTATTAATAATGATTTCAATAAATTTCTTTGTTAGTTACGTCATGCACCATATTTCGAAATATATTACATGCTTTATTTTTAATTATAACGATTTATTAAATTCTACCATATTATGTTAATTTCCCAGTACCTCATGTATATCGCTTACTTTATTTTTAATCGTTATAATTTATTGAATTCTACCAATAGATGTTCATTTCCCAGTGTCTAATGATAACGGTTTGTTGAGAGTTGTTCGGCTCCAAGCCCGGGAGCGATGTCTTGTGTTAATTCGTAGCTGTTGCTTATTTTGGGCATTTATGTAACAATGTTTTTTTGATATTTTACTTTGATAGTGCAGTTATCTAGACTACTATTTATATAGAATAGTGTAGATAGTGGTCTAGATTATGTATTTGATATAAAATCGCGTTTTATAATTAACTGCGTAAAACATATCGCTAGTTTTATTAAGACACTGATGTAATTTGATTTATATTAAAAGTTACTTTATGTAATGCCTTTTCGTTTTAAATCAAGTTTCCTTTAATACATATAAACTTTTAAAAGCTTTGTCAATTGAATATTTTCGATGGTGATTTCGTACCAATAATTTTTTATTTTGATAAATTGAAAAAGGATACAACAATTGCACTAATAAGAAGTATAAAATACAAGTAAGTATACTAAATAAAAAATCTGAAGGTTATTGTTGAATAGGCTCGATGGACAAAAAAATAACAACAACGTAGGCGTTCGTTTTAATAATTTTATTACATATTCCATTAGAATACTTTCTATATTTAGTATTTATTGTACGTGCTAACATAGTTTTAGCACGCATACATTCTGAACTATGGAGTCCTATCGGACTTGACTATCTATACACAGAGTATTGGAGTCTACGCACCGTATCTACAATAGTACAAATTAAATGCAGCACGAGGATCTACGTGTACATGCATTGACCACATCGTTGAAGCCCTCTAAAAATCTATAGAAGCTTAATTGTCTATGGTAAGTTGATGGTTTACTAGGAAAAATGCTAACTGATCGATATTTTTAATTACATAAGTATGTATCGATCTTGTCTTATTCGAACATTTTTATACGGACTGAAAAGTGGTGAAAAATGAAGTTCAGTGTTACAGAAATAACTCCCGTTTTTTTGCTTAGAATCTTACATGTATTTATATTATATTTAAACAAAACTGTTTAGTCAATATTTTTAATTTAATCAATATACTTAATTTAATCAATATTTCGAATGAGAACACGGTAAACGATAGGTACTAAATCGATCAGCGCATTGATAATTAATTGTTTCTACATCCTCAAACTGCTCGACGTTCCAATATATTACATTATTTATGTATCTAAAACCTTAACGACTTTTCGTTATAAATAATCCAAGCATAAAGATATGTACAAGATTTTTACACGATACAATTTTAAGTACTATTTACAAATTAGAATTCTTTATACATCATAAAAAAGATAACTATACTGCTCTAGTAAATATCACCGCGAAATGAATAACTACATTCACAATAGATAATATCATTATATAGTGTTACATTAATTATAAATAAAAGTACACCTTACAGTTACTAAATAAAGGATAAGACGTATTACGTTACCAAGTATTGCTTCGTTTAGTCACATTTCGAAAAATATCACCACATTCTGGGCCCACCGCGGCAAGCCCTAGGGAGCGACTGTTAAAATTTGCGCTCATTTTTTATTTGTTTTGTAAAAATATCGTCCCCCTATTATCTCTCACTCAGTCCGCTAGCATCCAATTAGTACCACTAACACGAAATAGACAGCACAATTTAAAATGATACACATTCATGGACATATACGTACATATATAGACAATAAATCTACTTTAATTACAATTTTCCCTTTTCACTGACTTATTTTCATTAATATCCAAAGTTAACAATAATAAATCAAAAATATGTATCTAGATAATAAAAATAGCATGGGTATTAATTATAAAAAATTTTGTAAATACGCAAAACCGTTTCTTACGGAAAACTTATAACACTGTTCGCGTTAACAACCGCTATATACAAAAAAAAAACTTACAAAAACAGTTGAGTATTATATCAATCAGTCTCTAACGATGTAGGCAACGACAAGTCAGCGAGAAGGGCAGGCCGAAACTATTAAATTGTAAATCTACTTCTTCATTTTATTGCACAGTTATGGCGTAGGGTACGTGTCAACAGTACAATCATTAATTTTTTTTAATTGTCTATTAGTTTACAAGGCTTAACATAATGTAGCTAGTTGTAGTGTTTACAAGAAATCTGTTACTTCATGGATATATTAGGCCATGTGCAAGCCATTTAGTTAAAAAAAGATTCTAAGTAAAATAATTATATAGGAGTAGGCAGACGACTAATTATTAGTCAAGAAAAAGTTATTCTTCTTATAAACTTTAACACTCGTACGTATATACGTTAACATTAAAATCTTAGTTAGGTATTTGATTTTATTAATGGCAATTTTAAATTGAAAATCTTGTTATTACGTTATTCACCAAGATTGTTTAATAAAAGTTTAAATACTTCGGTGCTGTAAAAATGTCTGGCATAACATAATAATGTTGCTAATATTTTAGCAAATAGAAAGCGGATATATAGGTTAAACAAATACATAAATATATATATAGTAGAATTACATATCGAAATTATTGCTTATTTTTATAGTAACAGTATTGCGAATTAAGATCACCTTAGATCTATCGTTAAAAAGGAAAACCTAGAAGAATCAAGGATTATGTATTTACAGGTACCTATAGTGTGGATACAACGAAATATTTGGCTAAAATATTATAGGATTCCATGATTTTTGTGAAAATTAATTTAAGGGACCTGTGTATAAGATTAAAGTTATTAAAATTGTAAATTAATATCAAAATTCGTTAGAAAATTGTGATTATTCCGAGTATTATGATTTTGTAATAAATTATTATGCTCAGTTTGTCATATAAGCTTCTCGATTAACGCTCGTCTTTATGAGTCGTTACCCTGTAAGGAGTTATTTCAAATATTCAACTTTATTATGCAAGTATGTAATAACAAATACCAAACAAAATAGGGTCGTCTAAGTACGTTAAGCGAACAAGATTAATTTAGGATGCTAATGCGTACCGTTTTGTATGTAATACAGTTTGTCCATTAGTCAACCTTATACTATTCAATCCTTTCTCTTACAAAACCACGCGTATTATCAGTCCCACCATTTTAGTACTGCCTAAATCAAACCGATCACAAGATTTGTAAATCATGATCGTCTTTATTGAGGCAGAAAACACTTCAGTCCTATAAAAATAGTAAGAAATAAAAACCCTATTCATTCAGATCAGATAGCTGTCAGGTCGCGTCCAATCTGACATATGAGAGCCGGTGTAAAATGACGGCAATTATGGCACGTGATAAAGTCACGAGCGGTGACGTGCGCGGCCGCTCTTCCTTCGCTTTCGCCGTCCGTCGCGTACGAACAATATGTTTGCCGGATCGTCGGCTAGCTGGGGAAACTTGGTTACTGAATGGACGTCGCGAGCGGCCCAACCGTCGACTATGCCGTGAGAGATCAGCTCTTCCTTTTCTTCCTCGGTCCAAACGCCACGGCCCTCCCAACCTGCTGCCACTAGTGCCTTTTCGCGCTCCCAGGCGCGTGCTGCAGCTCGTTTGTGTGCGTGTTTCAGAAGTTTGATGCGCTCCTGGGCGGGATCCACTCCATATCGCAACACTATAACAGCTTGAGCAGAACCTTTACCTACGGCGTGCACGCGAACCTGGAAAAGTTAAAAGATAATGGAGTTGTTGTTTCATTAATACGAGTATTTTCATGAAAAATTTGCTGACATGTTTAAAAAAAGTAAGTCGTCCTTCCATATATATATTTTAAAACAAAAATTGCATTAAAGACAGTAGGTAACATAATACTTTATTAGTAGTACGTTAGCGGTAAGAAGCTTTGGGGGAAATAGTGCGTAATAGAGAATCCTTAAAGAACTCCATGAATGAAGTTGATAAAATTTTGGTTAATCGACTTTGGCACTTGACAACCATGTTTGTAACACAGATGTACGCAAGATGCCTTGTGCGAAACAGAAAAAATATTGATTTAAAAATAAAAAATAGACGTAAACATAACTGGTGCAATGTGGGACTGTACTACACTCCTCTGCCTACCTCTTCGGCGATTACAATCGTGATTTTACGTTTGTTTTAAATGAAAAAGGCAGTCTCCGATGGTTCGGATATGTTGAGAAAATGGCTTATGAAAGAATGACATAGTACATATCCAATGCGAATATTAGTCATGCTGAGGGAGGCCAAGGCTCGCTTATTTTGACCAATTAGGTCAGATGTCGGCTTATGTAGGAGTCAGAAGACTCCAAAACCGGCGTACATGTATGAAGAGAGTGATAAATGTAGAAGAAGCACAGCGGGTCTGTAAGTATATGCAGAGAGTACGGAGTGCCATACCTACCTCGTAAAGGACCTGGCGTGAAGATAGTAATAATATTAATGATTATTCTTGTTTGCTTAAATGTAGAATATTCACCTCTAATCCTTGGTCGTTTGTCTCATCTTGAGACACGTTGAATTTGCCAGAAAGCCGTCTCAGTTCTTCCATATCGTCCCTGATCTTCAGAGAATTGTCCTTAACGAAATAAAAGACGTCCTGATCGTGAATACTAAAGTGAACATCCAGAAAATGCGAGTTGTTAAATACTGTAGTGATGACGTCTTCTACAACGCTATTAGCTCCATCGGCTACACTTATGTAGGCTCTGCCATCGACTCTTGAGATGAGTACACCTTCACCGAACACACCACGTTTATATGAGACTCGTGGCAAAAGATTTCTTGTGATAGGTTCCATCTTCAATAGAGGTGTAGGTACAAATTCGATGTCAGATAGTTTATCATTTACCTAAAAATTTTAGATATGTTTTATCATTTTTCGATTTCATTAAAATATATTGTTTACATATTTTATTTGCACATTTATTTGCACATTGTACATTATACAAACCTTTTCAATAATGCATTGAAGACCAGACATTACACCGAAGTCGGGCGCTAGTTGTTGCCTAATAAGGGAGTTCATTGGTTGGAATATCATATCAGTAATATATTTCGCCCCCATCATTTTGTTTAGGTCATAACCGTAAAGCTGCAACCAGCTCGCTAAGTTAGTCATGTAAGGAACGTCTTGATTTTTGTTTATTGGATCATTGTTTCTAAATCTGTAGATAAAAATGTCAGTGGGTAAACTCAGTTTAGTTGCCAGATGTTCCCAGTTGGGCGTCATCCACTGCCCTACCACAGGATCATATAATCTATTTTCCAAGTACACCAAATTTGTGTTGTAATCTAATATACCGCCATGGAAGTCTATAGGTAAAAAGAAGCCGGAATTTGTATCTTTGACTATCTTTCCGAATGGAGTGCGTTTGATTTCTTTAATAATTTCTCCGTTAACATCAAATACAACGAGTGGCGAACCATTGTGGTCTGTTGCTACATAAAATCGTTGGTCTTCCGTTTCAATACAGGTCAAGAAATCTTTCTGATCATATAGGAATCTGACAGATTTCTCTGCTTTAGGGAAGTGCATATGAGTAATCAGATTTGGAGTTTGCGGGTTCGTATAGAAAAATTGAGTCACGTTGTTTTTGTCATCTTTCCAAGCGACCAACCTATTCCTGTTATCATAGTAGTACCACATCTGGAACTTGTCCCTTTCAAAAGCGTGGACAAACTGACTTCGGGAATTGTACCTATACTTTTGTTCACCACGCCTTATCACAAACCCGCGGCCATCGTAACCGCTGAATTCAATATCACCATACTGCACGACTCTGTCACCTATATCGTACCCAAGATAGCGTTTCTCGCCATGTTCTATCACGCCAACTATATTGCCGTTCTCGTCGTAAACGTATTTCCAGTCATCTTCAGATCCAACCACTTCCATGAGATGACCGTCATAATTGTAACTGATTCGTTTGTTGGACGAAGTGTCACCTATCATCATCTTTTTCGCCTTTATTCTGTTTCGAACATCATAATCCAGTTCAAGACGGAATACATCAAATGACTTTATATTCATAAGAACAGTTTTTATCCTACCATGATCATCGTAGTCAGTAATAGTAAAGTATTGTTTGCTTGTATCCTGCATTACGGATCGATTGAATGTGTTTCTATAAATTCTTAAGTCACTGATGCCTTCGAGATTTCCTAGGTTCTGGTTGTATTTCAATCTGAGCTGTGGCATTTCTTTACTATTGATATTTACATCAATCATAGAAAGCCTTGCATTACCGTCATATTGATATTTGAAGTGAGCGTTGTTAAGGCCGCTCTTGGAGTTAAATTTCATTTTTTCATCTTTGAGAATACCAGCATGATATTTATAGTCCTGTTTAAGTTCGTAATCAGGGTCAGTAATTTCAACATTCTTCACGAGATGAGTATTTTCGTGATAGACATATCGGATTGCAGAGGCACCTGCCAGTATTGTTTCCAATTTTCCTGTGTTGTCATACACATAGAGAATTTTTCCAGATTGATGCGGGAATATCTTCGCTAAAACGTGGCCATCGTCGTTATATAGAATTTCGTAGGGATGTCTATTCATCGGCGAAAAGTACTGGTATTTGAAATAGCCTAATGACGTCATAAGAGCAAAGGTGTGGATGTGACCTCTAGGTGTTGTCAGATTTTGCAGGGCTCCAGAGTCATCATAATCGAGTAAGTAATCACTACCTCTTGGAGTTGTGACTTTCAGTGGCAAGCTTGTGAACATGTCTCTAAACGAATACGCCAAGGAAGACCCGTCGCCATAGCGAATTTCGTGTAATCTGCCGGCTCTATCATAGTCATAAGTTTCGTTTAGCTCTCCCCATTTCCAACTGGTTAGTCTGTTAAATCTATCATATTGCAATTCCACCTCAGCGAAAAGCCCATTTCTTGGGCCCCACTTTACTGGTCTCGCTGTTCTGTCGTAAGTAACATTCAGCAGTTCTACTTTATCGTCCATAAACACGGCTACCGTTGAAGTGTCTCTGTCGTACTCCAGTGTTAGTAGATTTTCACCGTTCACTCGCAGTTTACGACCTATTTGTGCGACAGCCTTACTGCTCTTTCCTTTATTTGATTGTAGTCGTCGAAGAAAGTATCGCCATTCGAATCTATTCGCTAAGTCACCGCCGACTTCCGTTCTTTGCTTCGCTGGCACCGGGTAACTTTCACCTAGTATGGGGTCTATTTCTGAGAGAATAGTGTATGGTACAGTATCTGTAGAAATTATATGACCCCATGGCATACTGGAAGAAATACTACCGTCAGTTGATATTATAGTTTTCTTTTCCGCTTCTCCTACTTTAGTGTTTACCGAAGATCCCTTAATGAGGATTGAAATCGGTTTTCTATTATTTTCGCTAACTCGGACGGTTGCACCTTTCAGACTGAGATCGAAAGTTAAGTTGATGATTCTTCCAGTGGGTGTGACCGCTGATGTCAGTCTCCCGAATTCATCGTACTTGTAGATGTAGCTTCTTCCAGTGCTGTCGTATTTAGCTTTCAGTAAACCGGTAGTACCGTGATAATCGAATGTAACGTTAAAGTTATCTGGCGTTCTAAGTTCTTGAAGCATCTTTACGCGAGACATTTTTAGCCGGCATTTCTGACCTTTAGTATTTTCGATAGAATTGACAAGGCTAGAATAATCACGTAGTAAAAATACTTTATTGCCAGCAGCGTCTGTGACAGTGCTCAACTTTCCATTACTCGTATTTACCGTGTATGTGAAAACGTAGTTGTTTTCGCCAGTTAAAATGTTTTTCGTCATAACATGTTGACCAAATCTGTTGAATATGTAAGTTTCTTGCGTGTCTGGTGAATAAATTTCATATTCCCTCGCGCCACTTGCGTCTGGGATACTTGCCATAACCGAACGGATTCTGTAGTTAGCTTGGTCTGCAATATGTACAATGCCATCAGGACTAACGATTACAGCAGAAATAGTGTTGAATTTTGAGTTAGAGGCTAAGAAATGATCCGCTTCGAAACAGTCACAACCACGTTCCAAGCAATTGCATTTTGATTCCGCACCAGCGTAGAGAGATATTTTTCCATCGGTAGTTATTAACCGAACTCGATTAATTCTTTGCGAGTCACTTTCAGCTACATACAAATCTCCAGCAGCTCCAAATGCTATGCTTTGTGGCATTACAAGGGTAGCATATGTGGCAAGTTCCACGTCATATCCAGTTAACGGAGAAGGGCAGTGCAGTGGCCTTCCAGCAATCACCTTTACTCTGCCATCAGGCGCCATTTGAAGGATCATATGGTCGTCAATAATATGTAAACTGTTGTCTAGAGGATTTATAGCTAGTTCAGTGGGCCATCTAAGATGAACCTCTTCGACGCTTAGAGTTCCCTCGCAAGGAATAGGTTTCCAATGAGCTCTGTGCATGTGGTTTCCTATAACTGTTGTGATAATACCATCCCTGTCAACCATTCTAATATTTGTGCCATCGGCAAAGTATAAAACATTGTCAATGGACACGCTGACTCCTTTGGGATATGCGAGTTTTGCGTCCCTTGCTAGTGCACCATCGCCGCAGTGAGCTTCGTCTCCTGGCAAACATCTTTCTCCTGATCCAACAACAGTTTCCCAATTATGTTCAGGGTCGCTGTAATCGTCTGTGTTGCGTACTTTTATAATTTGATGAGATTCGGGATCCGAAATATACAGAGTACCATCTAGAGGTGAAAGAGCCATGTGGTAGCGGTACGAAACCCTGGTAGCACTGCAAAAAAATTAATACCCATATAATATATTGTATCATATTTTTAAAACTATAATTTTTTAAAATTTATTATATTGTATAAATAAGCATATTTTATATTTTAATAATTAAAACCATTTCGATAGAAAACAGAAAAATATATCTTTTGATATATGAAAATAATTTCGCAATTAAACTTACTTTAACTTGACAATAGTTCGGACAGTTCCATCAGTGTTGATTTTCCGGACGAGGTTGAAGTCTCCTACGTATATGGATCCATCGGGAGCGGCGGTCAATGCTACTGGAGCGAGGAGTCTTTGCTTTACTGCTTGTCCTGAGCACTCTGATCCGCATTCAAGCGCACGCTGTCGCCCATCGCCCATGGTTGACAAGATCAGACGAGGTTTGTGCTTCAGGTATATATTTGTTCCGTCGCCTTTTTGAAGGATACCTTAAAAAACAAAGTAGGTTGAAATATTTACCTCTATGCACCGCGTACTTATATTGCTTAACCTGGCAGACTTTGCATACATAGGACAATTGGTTTTTATGTCATTTGTTTTATTAGAATGTGATACGCGGATTACATAAAATTATAAATTAAGAAAAGAGCAGGAAAAAAAAAGTCCAATATTTTTCGATTTTTCTATCGAATTTTCTCACGAATTAATATTATTTAAATTCAAATTGATAAAACGAAAATAGTATTTTACCTTCATGGAAATTGTACCTATGATGGATATCCAAGTTCCATCCTCCTACATCGGAAATGCTCATGTCGTGACCGCTCAGTTTAGTTGTTTGTACATTCCATATAATATCTTTGCAATCCGTGTATTGATATCCAACCTTGACCAAAGCTGTAGTAACTCCATAAACTCTCTGTCTATAGATGTTGAGTCTATTCCAAGGGTACGTGAACTTTATAACTGGATCTGCTTCGAAAGTCTTCTCAAACAATATTCCTTCTATAGTTATCCTGAGATGGATTAGAGCTAAAGTAGCGGGAACTTTTTCGGGTGTCAATTGCAACTGAATAGTGGAAAGGTATCCAGCAGCCCTGGAGCTGTGATATACAAGATTTAACCCTGTACCAGGTATTTGTAAGCTTTCTTGTACGACCTGAAAAATATTATCGTTTTTAGATATTACCTTGAAACTACCACTGAACAAATTATAATGCGATCTGTCGCTGGATACCTTCTCTTGTCACGTATAATCAGGTGTAATTTTAAGAAAAAATGGATATAACTAATTCCAATGTTGTATTTCATATATTTAACATAATACAACATTTTACCTTTACGCTTATATTTCTGGAAGGCACAGGCAGAGTAGTGTGTCAGAAAGACACACACGATCTACTGTTATGTTACCTTCCACAATAAAATAGGGGGTGAACCTGTAGCCATACACCGTCCATAAATTCAGATTCTGAGCAACTATTAGGAATTCCAAGTTAGAAAAACGCGATAATTTCTAATCCAGGGATCGAACCCGGGACTTTTCGATCAACAACCGCGATTGCAACCACTCGATCAACGAAGCAGTCACACTACACAATATAACATAAATAAGAGAAATAATAGCGTATTCAATATTATGTGTGTTTCAATGCAAATTTCAAAGCTCAATATAAACAATGTAACTTTCTTCCGCTTTACCTGTGATTCAGCCAAGATAGCGCTCTTGTCAGGGCATGCTCCCTGAAAGCCGTGTTTCCAAGTGGCTAGCACAACCGGTTTCATTGCATCGTAGTCGTGAGCCAGACAGGCTTGTGGTGGTCCCATGCCACCTTTCTCGTCAGATGTCGTCATGACTACCTCGTTGATTATCACCACCTGGAAATTATAGATTATAGATTTTATGGATTTTGTTTCTAAACAGAAACAGTTATAAAATTGACATAAATAATTTAGAAATTCATTTGTTACATGAAAACCATACGCCCCCGTTTGTGGCTAGCTCAAATGCGTAGTAGAGTTTATTATGCCCTTGCAATTAGATATGGACCAATAGATAAGCGAGCTGATCGATGATTAATAGTCAATAGATTAATAGATAATGTCATCCATATAAACCTGAATAATCTATAATTTGAATGATTTATAAGTAACAGATTCAATTCCAATCAAGTTGGAATGTCTCGTGTCTTAGTGGGACAATATAGCGCATTATTTAAATCGGAACATAGTCATGTAAATGAACATAGCTGAAAAATCCCTCCTGCAAAACTGACAAAGGTCGTGCAGGTAGTAAATGATAATGAAGTCTGAAAAAAGTATTAAGCACGTTTTATGAACGTCATCAATTTATGTATTGATTTTTGCTAAAAAGTAAGTATTTTATTTTATTCATGTAGACAACTGTAAGTGTATAATATTGTTATTATTGTTTGTTTATTACATTAAGATAAAATGGAATAAACGTATTAACGATTTTGCACACCTAATAAAAAAAACCAACCCAAAATTTAAAAAGATATAACTTCGCATTTCAAAATCCTTCTTAGAACTTTATCAGCTTTGAGTAAAATTAAGAGCTGAAAATACCTAATGCTTCTTTGATCGTTGTTTCGCATGTTTCAGAAGAGAGCGAAAAAAATTAAATTGCTTTATACGAACTTCGGCCATCAAAGTTATTTGAATTATTAACGTCTACATCGAGTGTGAAAGGCTGCCTTATGCGATATTCACGGGTTTTGACCTATAAAAAATACATTAAAGTTTGCCCGTTTGTTTGTCAGTGATTCAGTTAAAAGCTGGATACAGAATTTGTATAGGTACAATTAATTTATGCTAAACAATTTAATTCTTACACGTGTCACAAAAATCTTTCTTGGAGACAGAAAAGCTATTTTTCATTTTATTATCTGGAATTTATGATTGCCTTCATTTCTCATTAGATTCACTTCTGGCCGACCATTACTATTACTTATTAATACTGCAAGAAAAAAAGACTATGGCAGACAATTGAAGAAAATAAATATAAATATGCAAACCTCATTCCAAGGCACGAACACGACTTGCGTAGATCGTTTAAAGGGAGCTCTTCCAAAGTGTAACGTCACAGCGCCTCCTCCGTTGACTAAGAGATCGAACCAACCATCTTCTCTGGTTAACGTAAACCCTTCCAAAGGAGTTGAGGTCGATACACGAACCCCAACTAGCCCAGACCCCAGTGACGTAGTCACTCTACCCCTTATAACAGCTGATCGACTGAAATCATATAACTTTTATGATGACGAATTGATTCCGTGTGATTGGTTATAAGTTTGATCACTACATGAAAAGGGGAAACAATGTACGTGAAGTGATTAACAACATTATTTAAGTGAAAATATTTCTTATTTAAATGGCTATATTTACGACGTGAGGTACCAAATATTCTAATCCAAATAATTCTAATTAGAAACAATTTTAACGAGACTCATGAGAAAGCTACTGGTATGTAAAGTATATAATTAACTAAATTTTGAATTGTTTATGTATGTTTACTATAAGGGCCTTTGCTACTTTTTGCTCAAGAACATGTTACTCTTTAATTTTACTTTCAAAAGTGTATCTACATTAGACTAAACTTTTATATCTCTACCTACATAAATTCTACGAATCCCAATACATATAATTCAATAGTATACGTAAATATATTAATAAATAAGAAGCGTAACACAAGATTCACAGGACACGATTTAGGTTACTAAACATAAAAGACGCATGCACACACTAATATATACATAATAAATATTATATGGCCAATTAAGTACATACAAGTGTACGATACATAGTGACGTAGGACTAAATGTAAATGCACACACTCCTATATTTGATGCTAATTCTTACCTCGTGTTGAAGTGGTTCCAAAACATACTGCGCAGCGGAAAGACGGGAAATGACAAAGAATGAGTAAGTATCGTTAGATACAATTATGTTAATTTAGAAGTGGAAAATTCAGAACATGTTAGTAACAGCGTCTGAGTTGAGTATCCGGTATCGTTAAGTACCACGAATAAGAACATGCAAGTGTCGCCTGTTAATAACTGCTCTGAACTCAAATACTTCTCGTTCAAAGTAAATAAAGATATAGAACTTTCTGCAAAATAGGGTGTAGGAAAATACAAAATAAAAAGTGATACACTCTGATTTAAATAAAACACTAGGATCGACTGGGGCACAACATTGCGTATCTTATATAGTAATATTTATTATTTAATACGAGTATAACAGACATTTTGAAGAACCAATTTATATGTCTTTTAAATTGTACACTCGCATACGAATTGGTTCCTGGTTACAAGTACATCTAACATGACACCGAACACATTCTTACCTTTCGTTGAACGTCTCCTGTTTAGCGTAATTTTGGAGACTACCTTCGTCGATGAGGAATTTCATACGTTCAAAAAATGATGCGGTGATCGCGGGCGGTTGCTTCCTTAACAATATGTCTGTCGGCTTCGGCGATGATACGCACAGCTGACTACCCTTACAAGCTGGGTTTTGACAGCATTCTGGGTCTTCGCAGTCGATTAATCCATCTAAATTAAGTATAAAACATTAATTTATCTGTCACCAAATATACAATCGTGGGAACGGTGTATTAATTAGAGTCTCCGGGCTTTCTCTTGGACCCAACCAATTTCAATTATCTGGACCTTAATTAATTCGTTCTAATTTGGTATGGCTTTTAGACTTCTAAATTCTAGTAAGTGTTAAATGTTGGTCGCATCACTATGTGTACCACGGCACTGCATAAATTTCGAATTGTTATTGTCGGTGTACTTGTGTAGAAGACGTAAGCTTATATTAATTATATTCTTGTGTAAAATATTGTGAGACTAATATTTGTGAAGCATTAATACATACAAATAAGTTATTAATCATACCTTTGTCGTTGTCTTTAGAATCATCACATATTTGCTCCTTGAGCGTGGTACAGTCAGGTCCATCCCATCCATCAAAGCATTTGCATTCCCAATGGCCATCATTAGCAACCCTACACTGGCCGTGTCCGGCACACCCTCTCGGGCAACCCTCTAGAGTGCAGTGTCTTCCATTCCAGCCAGAGACACATAAACAAGTACCATTCTTGCACTGTCCATGATCGCTACAACGACTGTCACAGAGCTTTGATATACAGAATTCTCCGGTCCAACCCTGATCGCATACGCAAGACTCACCGACACATCGTCCATGAGGCCCACAATCTAAGTCACAGACTTCTGCAACAGAACCAATAAAATGTTTCATCAAACTTAAATTACATTTAAATAATTTGTATGTGAAAATATAAATTTGGAAGCATACATTCATGAAAATAAATATTTTTTTTTATTTGTAATGCTTACCCTTAGAGCAATCATCTCCAGACCAACGAGCATGACAAGTGCATGTTTGCGTATCGACGTCAAATGTACCGTGACCAGAGCAGTCGGGCAGACATTGAAGTGCGTCCTTATCCATCGTGGCACAGTCCGAACCTTTCCATCCTTTCTTACAAACACAAGCGCCTTCGATACAAAATCCGTGACCTGTACAGGTTGGGTGTGGACAATCTACATCCTTGCAGTATTTCCCCTTGTATCCTCGTACGCAGGAACATTTTCCATTTACACAATGACCGTGGCCATTGCAATCAGGAACTTCACATTCGTCGTGTCGCAATGAACACTCTTTGCCTTTCCATCCAGGATTACATTGGCATTCTCCGTTTATATATTCCCCACGTTGGCTACATAACACTGGACATACACCTATAAATAATACAAAAACGTACAAACAAACAAACTATTAATGTTACAACAAATTCAAATGAGTCAGTTGAATCAAAGAAATAGAAATATTTAAATGAAAAAGTTTAGTTCTGTACTGTTACCTCACATTCCTTAATCAACACATAAGGATACTTACTCTCACTGCAATCGTCCCCACCAAAGCCTGGCTGGCACTGACAGTGTCCCATTAGACATTCACCTTTGCCTGAGCAACCATTGGGACAATTATGAGTCATATCCTCAGCCACTATTGCTATGAATGAAATTTCTTGCGGATCGCCGTCGTCATTATACAATGACAAAAACCAGTGTCCTTGCTCCATGTAATGAGTAACTTCTTTTTTTACTGACGGCTGTAAATGAAATAGTTAATCAATTAACAGCCCTCGCCCGTTTCGCTGAGGGGTAATGGTTGAAAAAATGTTAAAACTATTTTTATGTTTACAATTTCATACTTCTGAAGTAACTAAAGTAACGCATTGTATTTATAAATAATAATATTTAATTAATAATTTGTGATCCATTCGCGTGGCGCCAAGGACAAAGATTTTACATTCGTTCATTACTTTTTGCGTTATGAACGAATAAATATATGAATATACAAAAATGTCAATAACTGCTTTTTTCTGTTGTTTACATATTAACATCTATCGTTTAATAGGTCGTCTATTAACAAACTGTTATTAAAAGTTACGAAGGTACAATTTAAATTCTTGTTACTGTTTTACATTTGATTTTTTAATCTCATAGAAAATTAATTATATTCCAGGTCAACTTACGTGTGACGCCCTTGTTGTCCTTGCTTTGAATCCACTGAGGACTTCCAAAAAGTGATATTGCGTGTGTGTAGGTAAAGCGTTTCGTCTAGCATAAACACCTATTGATGCTCCTCTAGGGATCATATAGTCGAATTTTACATATGATGCTTCTGATTGATAGAACTGCATATTCCAGTAACTGTATGGTGATATTTCTTTTGATAACTTTTCACCTAAATTAATTTGTTTGAATGTCGTCCCGTCAGGCGGGAATGATTGCGCTGGAAATGTTCTTGCACCTATAACATGTGGTATTTTTTAATAAAATTGATTAATATGTAAATACAAAAAACTTCCACCATGCAATAATGTGAGTGAATGTTATAAGCAGTCTAGTAAGAAAAAATTGATACTAAAAGTTTTGCAACCTAAAATAGCTCTACATAATCAGAGTGTAGAATGTATACTACGAAGCACGTGCAATTGATTATGTAAACAATATCTTCCCGTATTTCGATTAATATCACCTATTCTCTCACATGCCTGTTAGTATGTTAGTTTCTTTTACATATTTTATGCTGCATCCTTTTATAAATGAAGTTCGGTGATGATTAGTAAGTTATAAGAATGGTAATCCAGAGACCTCACCTTCCAAAATAAGGATCGGTGGAGGTTTTAATTTCGGACATACACATTTAGAAACATCCATAGTTGATATGGTTCCAGTTTCGGTGGTTGCATCATTTGTTGTTAAATCAGTCATTTCTGTTGTTATTAAAAGTTCTTTTTCCTTTTCTTCAGTTGTCTTTACATCATAATCGTCTGTAGTAATTTTATCACTCCCAGTAGATGTATAGTCATTTGTGGTACTCTCAGATATCTCATAGTTATCAGTTGATTCCGCGTCACTAACATTGTTTAATGCTGTTTTATCAGGATAGTCATCGTAAAAAAAATCAGAAGAATTACTTCTGTCACATACTGGACAAGAACATTCACAACTGCCACCCCAATTTGTTTCTTGTGTTTTTCGCTCCTTATGAATGCCGTGAGTAGTCACAGGTTTGTTAAAATTAGTGGGCACGGTTGGCTCAGAATCCATGGGGGTAATTTTGACAGAAGGAATTTCATTAGAATCGCCGACGGTAGGAACGGTTACTGTTAATGAATATAAGGGTTTATAAGAAGAGTTTTCCGCATCGTCTGATGAGATTGTAAGGTTAATCAATACATGTTTGGTGTTAATTGTTATATCTGGAGATTTTGATTCTTTGACACTATAGACAGTAGAAGGCACGTCGGTTAAAATCTGTGCCTCTGTCGTTTCCGCCAAATTATTTACAACGTAATTAGTATTAGTAACACTCGGTGACAATTGCGATACTGGCACAAAATGTTCCGTTTCAAGAACAGATTTATGTGTGGTAAAATAATTAAAACTTTCAGCTGTAATTAATTTATTTGTTAAAGACGCATCTGTGGCAATAGCAGGCAGTTTTGTAGTAAATTTTGGAGAGATTGTAGTTTCGACATTACGCTCCGTGCTGTCTTTATTGTAGAGATACTTTTCTGGGCTATTTTCCAATTCGATTGACTCATTTGAATATATATGTAGTTCTTCGTTAACTTCATTTAACCTTGTTAGTAATTTTAAATACTGAAGCTTTTGTACACCATACGAATAGATCGAGGGAAATGCATCACCTTGCATATCTTCAGGATTATATGCGATATCGCTTTTTTCAAGCTCACGGTTTATTTTAGTTGTAAAAATTTCCGGTGGTTGATCCACATGTGTTTCCATGTTCACATTGTTTAGGGTATTGGTTATTGATTTACTTGTAAGATTGTCTTGAATAGTTTCGTTTGCGTCAGTAGTAATCTCATTGTTATTGGACGGTACAGCAAGCGTGGTTGTGTTGGTTAGATCACCAGTGTTAGCTGTTACATTACCAACATTGCTGGATATGGAAGCCTTATCATATTCTTCTCCTGGGTCAGTAAAAGCCTCGTTTGAAGTCGAAATCGATGACACACCATGCACTAAGCTAACAGTGGTCAAAGAAGGTGTAGTGATTAACTCATGCACATCTACAGTAGCGGAAGAATTCATAGAAGAAACAGAAGGTATTATAGAGGAAGCATGCTCATCTATACTTCTACGATGGCGCGAGTGACTTTCCCCATTACCTGAGCCTGAGGATGTCGAGCTCTGGTGCGGTCTGCTTATTATAGATTTATTACTTGATTCGATTGTTGTAGGTTTTGATGCGGCAAACTTATCAGAGGATTCGCCAACTATTACTGTACATGGCTTGTTCTGGTATGACCAGTTATCAGTAAAATAAGACGCTGTAAACAAATACAAATAAAGGTATATACAAATATTGAAATGTCAAATAAATATCAATTAAAGCTCACAATTTTATTTCGGTTACATAATCAAACCTTTTTAGACTATAAGTATGGATATTGAAGCAACAAGTATTTGAATTTAAATTCATAATGATATACCTGACATATAAGAGGCGATGGCTAAAAGTAGAACAAATAGCATTATGAACACTATTGCAGTGCACTTCCAAGAGCACCTAGATGAGAAGCCCTTTCTGAAGTGGAAGCGGGAGGCGGTTGGAGGAAAATGTGTTGCACGAAGGTTGTTTCTAACTGGGAGGACAGGTACCGGGGCCCCGAATGCTGGGTGGCGGTCATTTCGATCCATCCTTTCTAATGTACTCTTCTCTTGTTTTCCAGGACTACTACACGACGAATTTGACTTGTAGTCCATAGACGGATTCTTTTGGATGTCCCCTGAAAATATAATAAATTATGTAAAGTTTTCTTTTTCGTCAGTAAAATCAAAAGTGAAATAATTTACAAAATTATTAGTTAAAAAAAATGTTTTTAACCAGAATGTAATTTGACTACCTGTTTAATTATATTAGTATTCCCCTATACAACCGTCTCAATGTTGTATTAATTTTTACAAACGATTTCACAAACGACATTTAATTTGCATTGTTGGAGTGGTCTGGTTAACATTCTTGTTTTTAAGAATATATATGACTGCCTCGTTGGTCGTGTTGGTTGCAAGTGCGACTGCCGATCGCGAGATCCTGGGTTTGATTCCCGGGTCGGGCACTACAAAAATTTTCTAATTTAGATTTTCCAGTAGTGGCTCGGAGTCTGGATATGTGCCCGATGCATGGCAATAGGCTCACCACCTATT
>DWDU01000040.1:0-28672 GCA_018245575.1 Jemadia suekentonmiller | reverse complement strand
GGATGATGTGGAATCCCAGTCTGTGAATATAAGATATACGTTTATACTGCCTCGTTGGTCGTGTTGGTTGCAAGTGCGACTGCCGATCGGGAGGTCCTGGGATCAAATCTCGGGCAATTTTTCTAATTTTATAAGAAATTCTATTCAATTGTACAAAAAATTTTCAATATACTATTGATTAAATTTATAACGAAAAATAAATCATGTACGATGAATAATGTCACATATTAAAAAATGTAACACTCAGTACGTACCCCAAACTGCCCACAGCGTAGAGTTCTGTAAATTGTACAGCAATCGTAGAGTCTGATCCAGGCACGGTTTCTCTTCGGCCGTCCAATTACGATGTTTCAAAGCATATATAACATCATCCAAGTAAATATAATTATCATCTCTCAATACCTCTTTCGCATGGATATATCTATTTTCATTTTTCGTTTCGGTGCCATTGAAAAATCCGTGATTGTTTTGGGACGCAGTCGTAATCTCAACATCTCTGTTGGGCGTTACGACGTACAATTGGCCGTTGTTAAATAGGTTGAAAACACAAACTATTGTTAAGTATTTCATAGTACACTCAACGGATGCTAGGTGTATACTAAGTAAATGTTACTCAGTATCTGATTATAAGAGAATAAATTGCATAACAGTATCAGGCAATCTTACGAGACATCTGCAATTAAAAGCACCATTGTCATGAGGACTTATTTACTGCGTAGTAATGTAAGACATATTGGAACTTTATTTTTAAGTCTATTTACCGATATTTAGGTACGGTGTATATATTGTTGAAATAATCTATTATATTATGCTCCAGAGCTGGTTTCCCGCCTAAAATGTTATGCGGATAAAGTAGTGAATTAGTCTCTATTACGTTATATTTAGGTATAGATATAACGTACAGCTATTAGCAAATTCATACATTTTGTTTGTTAAAGTTAATAGATTTTTAGCATTTAAAATCGGCATAATATATTTTTAAAAATTATGACATTTTTCATGCTTTCAATAACGCACTCTAGCGACAAACGTGCGAACTGCGTATGTAGACTTCATCATACTGCCACCCCTACGACTTCGATTTTCTCCCCAAAACGAACACCCACTTACTTTCGTTCATAATACACAGATGACGCTGTACTTAAAATAGGCTGTACGATTTGCAGTACTTTTTAATATGTATTTTGCATGCTGATTGTAAAGTTTAAAATAAGTGTCTTTAAAACTTATAAAATTACGGGAGCTAATAATTGCTTGTCGGGATTTTAATAAGGTACCTATTAACAGAACGATATATAGAAAATATATAAAAGTTTAAGCTGACTTGAGCTATAATCGTTTAAATATAGCTTGTATTTTTATGCTGAAATTTTCCAGATTATTAAACCGGCTATTTTTAAAATATACAGGCGTGATGTTACAGTTATTGTAACTAAAATATTCAATGTCTCTGAGTAATCACTATCACCGGATTGTTCTTTTAAGTTATATGCTTAATTTTCATATTCATATTAGTCAAATAAATGTTATAAATATGTCAATGATGACGTAAAACCATTAAACCTCTGTTTTCGTATATCGTAAGGCAGATCACGTTTTTCACGTTTACGTAAACCAGAGCAGTGACCAATGAGTGCGTCTGTAGCTAAATACGAGAAGAGCAACATCAAAATCGTACAAGGTAATCAACAATTATATTACAATACTACATTATGATAATTAATAGCACTTTTAGTTTGCACGCAACTCTGTTTAGAGCTGCGATCAATGGCTATTAAACGGAATGACTAACGTCTTGTGCATCTGGTACGAACATCGCCTACCTAGTGTAGGCACATATGACCGCATATGACCGCATACAATAGGACGATTTTAGCATTATCGCATCGCAGTCGTAAAGCTGTAATATTTATTTAAATTGCAAATATTTTACGCAATATCACACCTGTATTCCCCGAATTGGTAGACAGAGGAGTGTATACACACCCATGTTTTACCAGTTACGCTTACGTCCTACAAAATAATAGGGGCGAGCTTATTGCCATACATCGGGCACAAACCTAGACTTAAAACTACTAGTAGGAATTTTATAATGACTAATGTGCCACCATTTATAAGACCATTTAGAAATATAAAAGGTACATAAAAATAGGACTTAATCAATAACGAGTTTTCAATTTGATAATTTATTTCTATAAACACACTATATCTCTAATAAATACCGAATCTACATACATACATTGTTTTACCATATTCCGAATATTTCAATAAACCATTATATTAATAACATTGTGTTATCTACTGATAAAAGGTGCAATTCTACATTATTAATATTTTGTGAAGAAATATCTTTCAAAATTCTTATTATCTAAAATATTTTTAATATTTAACTATATATTAAATTCTTTTGTCAACGAATGCATTTTGAGAAATTGTTATTTACTTTATTAAATTAAGTAGTGTTTACAATGGTGTAAATATTTTAATTACGAAGTGGTTATTATTTTTGAGAATAGCCTCTGAATACTTTTCGAATAACTTTCTGTAGCTCCAAACATAAGTTATTTAGAAATGTTGATTGCCTAGTATCTTTCTTATCTTATTAATGCAAACATTCAAGGACTAATTAGATGAATATTATTACAGATATGTACATTAAATATTTAAAACTATTTACAGAGCGCAACTCTTAGCTATGTTTAACAATATACGGGCACAAATAAGCTGGACAGTTTATATGTCTAAAAATTAAGCCGGCTAGACTCACGTGTGGTTTTTCAGGGTGGCCCGACTAGTTTCGACCTATACGAGGTCCTTCCATGCTCCCGCCGATTGCAGCGAGGTCGCGGCGGAGAGTCTAGCCGGCTTAATTCTTAGAAATGTGTAACACTCACGAAACATTTAACAATAGGACAGTTTATAATTAAAATTGTCCGGAACACACAGTTACACGTCAGTGGTAAACTATTCCCTAAACTATTTTGTTATTATTTAAATTCTCCCGATTCTCCCGACTTCCGGGTAGCCTTTAGCCAACGTCAATCACGAGGAGAACGCTGAGAAGAAGAAAATCTGATTCGCTTCATTTATACACAAGTATTTAACATTTTCCTTAGTAGAGCCTAAGTCTATATAAATATATTATATTTTTTCATTTTGTCAAACTATACAAAAAACCGGATAATATTATTAATTAAAATAGGCAGGTACAAACTTAAATTGAAACTAAAACTAAACTTAGAGTCATTAAAAACCGTTATTAAGAAATATTATGTGGTGATTTCTAAATTAAATTATTTCTCATTTCTACTTTGGTGACATTTGGTACATGTGCGAGAAAAAATAAAAAGGCTCTATTAATAAAATTCTTCATTAATTATATCTATGTAATCTATATTAATAGTAAATAATTTTATATAGCGTTTATATATATTTACATAACTTTGGAACGCGTTACTAAGAACACACTGACTAGATTCCACTCGACAGAGACTCTTTTATATATTTGATATATAATATCTCTTAATATATCTCTTACGCTACGTATTCTAATTTACCTCAAACATTAATAATAAATCATAATACATATAACTTAAAATAATTTTGTAATTAATTGTAATATATTAAGCAGTATAATACGGGATTGAACATGTGTTATATAAAAAATTTATGTATTACTAAGAAACAGGAGAGTATGTTTTACGTCATACATATAACTCGCAAAAGTTAACTAGGCACCTCGATACGATGACGTAACAGAGGAGTATTAACGCGCGAAAAGGCGGAGGGGAGACAATGCGCAAGTGCCAAGATGAATTCTGCGTGTTATATGTACGTAGCACGGTATATATAAGTAGGCTATACAAGACGAATGAAATAAAGAGATCACCACAATTATTTGAATTAAATTGCGAGCGTTACACGAATTTTTGTTTCTCAAATTATTTTTCAGAAATTTCAACAGCGCTCAGTGCGCTTGAAAATTCTTTAACCGCGAAAAAACGACGTAATTAATGAATAATTTGTTGTGAATGTTCGCCCGATTTTTGTCTATTATTATTAATATATCGCCACGCTAGGTTCTTTACGAGGTAATTAGGGCCGAAACTTTGCAAAACTTTATCTGTGTACAGTCTATTTAAGATCGATACTGACGAATCCTATCTTGTTTGACTAGATATAAGACGAGAATGAGTGTTATGAGATCAATAATTAACGAGATCTTTAAGACCGCATCGGTACTGGACTAGATAATTATTTTTGTATTTTTAAATTTACTAAAATTTAGAACAATATTATATTTTAAACATTGTCATTCAATTGTTTTTCACTTTGCTTTCGTTATTAAAGTTAAAGTTGTAATATAGGTAGTATGTGTATATTTATATTTATACATATGTATATTTTTTTTGGTAAAAAATTGACTAGAAATTTTCAAAATAAGAATAGATTAGACAAGTTGTGACTAGAAATGTTTTTTATTGTGAGATCAAACTGTATCAGAGGAATGTTCTAACACTCTTCTAAACTATACTTTGTAAAAATTGTTCATGACTAGAATGTAACGTAAATATAAAACTAGAGTAAGGTAAATCATACGACTAGACGAGACTAGGTAATTTTTTTTTGTAGTGAATTAAAAAAAGTCTAAAAGATCTAATAGAAGAAATGGTATAACATTTTGAAAAGATATAAATACGTTTTCATTTTGCTCCAATTGTAATGTATTAATAAAATCCTACTACCTAATTTAGACTAGATAAAACACTTGTAATAAAAAAAACCTACAACAATAAAATTTCAATATGACTAGATAATTAATTATATAAAAAAAATTAAATATTCCTCATTGACTTAAATCAAAATTGTATGTAAATAAAATTTGTAGTAATTATGTTTGACTAGATATGTGACTATTTACGTTAAAAATGTAAATACATACTTTAATAAAATTTCAATATGACTAGAAGTTATTGAAAAGTTCAGCAGTTTCACTGATTAAAAAGTTATACATAAATTAATTATTACATGATGCTGGGTAAAGGCCATCGAGAGCCCAATATCTTAGTCTTCAGACCTTACGAGGTCCTTCTACGAGTACGTTCACGTTCGTAATAGATTCCGCGGTAACGATTTACGTGGAAACACCAGTACGTTTGTGGAGCGGCTGTTGAAAATATTATGAGATGATTGCGAGTCGCATCTAAAAATATGCTCGTGCATCGATTGTGGTGAGCTCTTGTGAATTGACGCGGTCGCTGTTCTAGGCTGAATGTCTTCACTACTTGTATAACAAAGAAAGAGTTGCAGCTTATATATCGTTTCAAGGACTACTTAACATTCGGTACATTAATACAGTTTGTTTATAATAATGCTTGTATTGTCTACTAGCTGTTTTAATTAAGTTTCAGTAATAATCGCTCACACGAAAAAAAAGTATTTAAGTAGAAGGTTATTTACAGTCCAAACTTGTAATTTAAATATGATTATTCGAAATTTTAAAACATAAGCTTGATTCAAACGATATTTCAAGATCAAGTAAGTATTATTATAACGCTAAAATGTTATATCCAATCAAAAAATGGAGAAACAAATATAGAGCTACTAAAATCCACGCATGTGCAATATATTCTAATTATGAACTAGAGTTAGAGAAGTGTCTAACACTTCTCTCCATTTGGAATGATGCTGTAGGAGATTAAATATATACAAGAGTTAAACATTTATAAACTAAAGTACCTACCATATCACACATTACACACGATGTCTATTTTAAATATACAGAACAAGATAAAAGTGCGTATTACGTCTAAAATAGTTTATAGTGCAACAATATTAAGAACTCATGGAATTATTAAGTAACACCTATTGAACAGATACTAACACCTCTTGAACGACCTACCGTTATGAAACGACCTACCGTCGGTCTTTTTCTAACATACGTGATATCGATGTGCTCTGTGATGATCCAGAAAAATCTGGACATTTACTTATTAAAGAAAATATTCGTTAGCTACGCACGTTTCGAGATATTAACAGAGCCTAAAATATAGAAAAGATGTCGTGTGTGATTCATGATACTTGCTAATATGCTCTACTGAGGGGAGAAACTTAATTTACTAAAAATACAAATGCGTGCTATCCTGCCCGTACGGGGTTTGGTAAGGGTAGAGAACGGAAGCGGCAGGGTAGGGGAACCGCGGCACCGGCCGCAGAACGCGTCGTCAGCCGTCTCCAACACCCCCACCCTCGTCCTCAGAACCCGTGACGTCCAAGCTGCGGGAGTCCTCCGAGGAGCAGGGAGACGGGCAGCGAGTTCGAACCTCCTCCCACGGGAGCTCCTGCGGCGGCGGTGGAATCTTGTTCCAGAACGAGTTGAAGTTGTTGTCACGGATGGCATCCTGTTAATATTTTTTTTTATTGTCCAGTTCGGTCTTAAATAGTTTGTTAATAGTAAGCAGTCAGAATAAAATCCGATTAAACTAATTACATAGAATAACAAAGTTGACAAGCGATAAGACAGTTTTAGAAGTGATTAAAACTGACTTTCCACGTTTCCTTACAGTCTTCCGTTATAGAAAAATCAATATAAGGTATTATTTATTTGCCAGTGTATTTAACAATCCGCTAAGTTTTATTAAAAATTCTGCTGATTGTTACATTGTATTCATAAAATCATTTCTAAAGCTAAATAAAAAAATACATTTTTAAATTTTGTCCTTTCGTCGGATGTAAACTATTTTCAAATCAAATTTTAACATGTAAATAGAAGTTAGCAATTTGCACGCCACAACCGAGCTTACAGAACTATTATATAATGTAAAAAAAATTGGATTCTTGTTCATCAAATTTATTACGTGGTTTCATCACAGGAAACCGGGCAGCAGGACTGGAGTAAACAACGTAATTAGCGAGAGGAAATTGCGCAGAAACCAGCCTCCAAGAAAACAAATCAACTCGGATAGTTTGTGTAATTATTACTTAAGTATTTGATACCGAATGTGATCTCACCTGCTGGTAACTAGGATAGTCCATTTGAACTTGTCTGAACGCAGAGGGTTCCTTTTCCACCTCGGTCTCTGGCTGCTCGTGAGCTAGTAGATGCTTCCTTAAGTATGCTTGTCGTCGAAATAGCTTCCCGCAGTGCTGGCAAGGAAAGCGTCCAGCATCAGATAGAGGCTGGTCACGCCTTTTCGTGGCCCCTGGCACGCGGGGCTTGTGCCAACGACGATGCGACGCTAGGTTGGCTGGGCAATTGAATACCTAAGACAAGTTGCATAATTATTATTGTTGAATCTTTTACCTAGTAATCAAACAAAATATACGCGTCATAATTAACCATTTTGCCATTCCGCAGGTACGATCACAAAATGAGACGGATTAGGTAATAGCCGGTCGTCGGCCAGGACATTTAGCCATGCCTAGATCGACTGGGCGTTACCGCGATTGTCTGAGCCGCGTCTATTTTATGGAAAAGCACACCAAAAGTAAAAAAGCTTGGCTTGGTTTCCTAAAATGAAGTTTGGACTCCTTACACCTCATAGATATAAAGATTACATCTAAAGACAATTTTGAACGAAGAGGTGAAAAGAAATATAAATTGTTAATTTATCATAAGCGCGTGATTGGCGATTTGTTTTCAAACGTGATAATTGCACCTCATGAATATCCAATGGCGGCCATCAATCGAGATAACGATGGCAGTCACGCATCACATGACGTATCAATTAAGGTGTACAAACATTCTGTCATGCCACCGACCCCGTTTCCCACAGAAAATATGCCAAGTGTTTAGTGTTGCCACCCTCGCTCTCATTGATTCCCACACTGGGCTGTTGTGGAGAATTTATTGTGTTTTGTGTTAGTGTAACGAATTAATAATCGAAATGAGATAACAAGATCCACTTCAATAAAGTGGATGTTTGGTCCCCACTTTTTAAATATTTATTGATGACAATTGAATTGATAGTAGTTTACGGTTTATAGACAATGAATATGTTTATTGGGAAAATATTCAATTTGATGTCAAAAATGGTTTTAATTATCGTTCCTACTTATTTATTTACATAAGGCAACGCATCCGAATTGAAGAGCTATTTGTACGTCTCCTTGTGATAGATATGCAACCTAAAAATAACAATCAGGTCATAAAGATTACCTTATCACACTCTGGACAGCGGTACTCAATATGTACAATTCGCGAGCATCTATGCTGAGCGAGGGCAAACGCATCGCTGTACAGCCTGCGACACAGCCTGCAGATGTACCGGCCTAATCGATTCTCTATAGTTGCGATCAAAGCTTTTGCTTCTTCTGTAATCTCCACTACATTGAACGCTGGATCTATATCACCCTACGGAATAAAAAAACTACTATTAATTTGTAGCTGAAGCAGTGTTGACAAATTAGAATTATCTATTTTGAGTAAGATTAACATTTCCCTTTCATTTGGATATTAAAATTTCTGTTAGGTACACATAAGCAGCCGTTATATACGATATACATATTCTTATGAGACATGTTACGGCAATGTCTTAATAAACAAGAAAAGACAGTTTTTTTTTGTAATCATTGGATTATGATAATATTATACACTTATTATCTTGATGTCAGTTGCTCAGTGAAGTTTCTATAAACCGTTAAATGCACATATTTTGATATATGAAACACTTTGTATTGGAAGGTCAATTATATAATCAATGCAGAAACATAATAAATGGGCATGATTTTGCAGTTAATCATTAGGTAATAACACTTGATTATAGAAATATTGATATCGGTTGTATTTATAATTCACAAAAGTGTACGAAGAATTTTTGATCATCTGATAAATACATTATTGCACAAAATGTAGCACCAGTAATGAACTGTAATCAAGAAACAATGATTTATTTCACACTTAATGTCCAAGAACCACCCTACGAAGTACCGTGGCGGTTGCCCTCGAGCCCTTAAACTGTTATTAGCGGAAAACACAACACGCGTTCTGATTTCATAGCGTTTAATTGTGGGAGCGATAAGGAAAAGTCACCTCGCAATACTGTAATATTAGAGTAAGCACAGGTAATTAGTAGTTCCTGTGAAACTCTACTGTTTGATTTTAATATATTAATGATATTTGAATACAGTGTTGGATTTCTATGGATAACTACCTATATATCATTTTGACACTTGAATGTCGTTCCTAACCTCGGTAATATGTAGCACAGAATTCTTAAATATTATCAATTGTAATGCTTAAGATTATGAAAAAGAAAATTATTTTGTATATCGAAAAATAAAACCAATTTTGTTACCTTTCGTACTACTAACGTTTCGTCTTCTGCCAGGTCTCTTATAATGGTCCCCGAAACTGGTGATGTTTTGTCTTCATCAAATGTCAACTTTCTCACAGCTTTACTCTTTTTTAATACTTGTGGGGGTTTCGGTGGTTTTTTGGGTCGCTCTTCTACATCTCTTACTTCGACTATATCTGGAGAACTCCTTTGGCTTTTAGACGAAGTTTCTGTCTCATTGGGCAGACAAGTTTGAAGCTCTTCAAAAAACTGTTTTGTAAATTTCAATTTTTTTGCTTCCGGACTGTCACTATCGTTCGAGTTTTCGTCGTCAGATTTTCTTTTTTCTGGTCGGTCTTCGGTATCGTCTCTTGTTTCTGTTTCTTCAAAATGTCGAAATATCTTAGGGGTCTTCTCGGGTCTACTTTCTTCTGGACTTTTCCTTTTCTGCAAGGGTGGGGGAGTACAAGGAGGGGTGATTGGAGTTGTTGTTTTGAGGGATAAATCGAGTGGTACTAATGGTTCATGATAATATGCTAAGTATTGTTGAAGGAGTGTGGGTTGTTGTTGTGGAACAAGATCATGCAGATAATTATTGGACACTCGAACTGGGGGGGCGGCATACTGCTGGTAGAATCGAGAAGTGGTAAGTCGATGAAAATGTGGCAAAGCTGCTTCCATATTACAATTGATTTTGTTCCATCATTGCATCAGTATAATCGCTTTTGGCATGAATTTTCTGTCTTGTGTTTTGTTTCCTACAACAATGTATATAACGGTAAATGGAGCGGTAGCCGTAAATCAAAAGTGCAACAAAAATGCTATTGAGTTCGAACACAAAGATCCCAAGAGGGACGTTGATTCAATAGTGGCGGAGTGGTCCATTTTGCTGATTGTAATTGCGTAACCTGTTTTATCTCGGTAAAATTTTCTTTTATGCTAGAGACAAAATACAATAAAGCCCTTACCTTAGTACTATAGTACGTGTATAGAAATTATAAACGATTTCGCTATACTAACAAATTAATTTAATATTACAGATGTTTTATTTTTTCCATTAAGATAATATTTAGTGTAACAATGGAACGCTGAAAAACAACATTAACAGGGTGAAATATTCCCCGTTAAATACTAAGGGGTAGTTTTATCCGCGTTACCTAATTACGTATGAGATCGCCGATCCCACGCTCACCCCTCGGCTCCTGTCGTGTTTGAGAGTAAACATCTAATATATTGAAAAACATGAATTGTACAAAATACCTACACGAGTACTGTATTATTTAAAATAACTTTATAACTATAGAATCTTTAATTTTATTATTTTTATACTTTTAAGTATCAAGATTTAAAATAGAGACCACTCCTAAACTATCAAGGTAATTCTATTTTATTATTGTAATATTTTTAAAATTTATTAAAGTCATTAAAGCAACAATAAATAATTATTTTTTAAGAAATACATACAATATTGCTAATGGAGTCAACTTTAATTTGAAAAATCAATTTCGTATATTCGCTTCACTCGCTCTCACCCCATTACAAGCTCATACAACTTGCGCCCCTAACGCCGATACTTACACATTTCGCAACCGAGCAATACCATGAATAAGTTACGTGTTAATGGGGTAATAGTGGTGATTTTATGGGGTCTTAGTTGCGTTTGCCGCTTTAAAATTTCAAAATGTCGTACGGTACTTATCAGAATTTTGAAACTTTACCAGGGGCTTCCAAGTAAAATCTAAACAATTTAATATGACGATATTAATGTTATTATGATTATTTCATTACGCCAGATATCTTACAGGGTAGGCAGAGAGCACCGGGCTCCAAATATTTCTATCCTTACAGAGTTGTAGTAATTCTTCTACATCCATCACTCTCTTAATACACGTACGAAATTACGAATGAACTTATTGCCATACTCAGGTTGCAAATTCAAATTCCGAGCCGAACGAACATTCTAAGTTTGAAAATACCCTTTGGACCCGACCTGGGAATCGAAACCAGGAAAGCACAAATAACAACTTGACTAACGAGTCCCAGATATAAAATAATTACATCAAAATTTTACCAGTTCTTTTAACATCATAAATGTGTCGATATACATACGGATACAAGTAAATCTACTGTTTGAAGGGAGAGGGCTGGGAGGGGGATGGACTTGGCAGAGAATAACAAAATATTCCATGAATATATTTGGGCGGGTCGTATAATCCGCGGGCGGCTGGAGTGCTGAGGGCGGAGCTAATAGCTGAATTTGTTTATTTATTAATGGACATATTTCACTACGTATTCAACATACGAGTATGTACATACATACTCTTAATTTTGATTTTGGATGTCTCGTTGGTCTGGTGGCAACCGCGACTCCTGGTCAAAGGTCTTGGGTTTAATCCTCGAGACATATGAACTATTATTGGTTTATTCTGAATCGAAATTCTTGGTGGCAGCTCTGAGTGTGAATTTGTGTCCAACGTAAGGCAATTCCTATTCCATATAAAGTATAACAGAACTGGTCAAACTTGGGAATATACTACACTAGTCTACCTATCCCTTCGAGGAAAAACAGGCGTGATATTGTTTGATAGGCACAGCTAGATGCCCTGACCGTCGAAGGCTAGCTTCGGCGATGTTAGAAGCTGTTCTCAGCGACCTCTGTTGCATGTTTAACAGAAGGCTGCTCAGCAGAACCTTTACAGGGAGGTCTATATCCAGCACTAGACAGAATGACTAATGATAATGGGGACTAATATCTCACTCATCATAATCGTCATCAACCCTATATCGTTCCACTGTGGACACAAGGGCGCCGATAGAACTAGCAGGTCACGGTCACAGTCTGCCACGGTGCCCACTGTGGCTACGTGCACCTAACAGAATTATATCTATTGCGTTAACTTATTCCGGTTAAGTTATATCGTTAATTTAACGTTAGACAAAAGCGAATAGCTTCTTTTTATTAATCTTATTGAAAACATAATTAACTTACAACATTCCAAGTCCCTTAGAGGTAGTAGAGAGCGCCAAGTGTCAAATGTCTGAAACCCCGCAAACCTGACGTGTTTCTTCCACACTCATCACTCACGTCATATTACGGCTTAATTAAAAAGAAATGTATGCAAGATTGTTTTAACTGCGAAGTTTAAATTACAAAAAGATTTTAAACCCTCTGCTAGAATTTTCACCATTCAACCTTTAGAACTACAGCTGGATATAGACCGCCTCTAATCGGCCTCATGCTACGCTGGGTCCTGTTCCTGGGTCTTACGAATCCAGCAGTACCCAGCTTTCTTCTTCAGCTCGTCAAACCGCCGGGTAGAGCGCGACCTGTTCCCTGTACCCCTTTTTACTAGTATTTACTACACCTCATACCGTCACGCAAACAAATCGCGTGCCGGCGCGCAGCGTGGACGGACCGTGTCTTGTGAACAAGTCATTGTTCAAAGGTCGCAGTTTATTAGACACGACATGAGTTTAAACGGTTGCGATATTATAACCAATAAAAGGAACACTTACACAAGGTATAAAACGTTATAAGGCACAATTCGCAATTGGCCAGCGTGGTGGACTATGGCTGTAACATACTGGCCCGTGCACTACCGCGGACCGATAAAAAGATTGAAGATGTACATGCATCTACACGATATAGTAAAAGAAGACCTTATTAATATAATAACATTATATAAGTTCTCATAAGTTCCCAAAATGTGCAGCCTGTGCCGCGGTGACCACTACCTCTACCAGTTAGTAGAGATATAATAATTTGTAAATAGGTACATTTAGGTGTTTTTAGAGGTAATTTAACATCCGTGCAATAAATAACTATGTACCTATACTAAAATTTTCTTATAACTCAGTAAAATCCTTTTTTGATACGCATTGTGTCAAAAAATGATTTTAATACGATGTAAAACAATTATTTAAAATCATAAACTGATAAGCGTTTCAAATTAGCGTTAAGTGGAACGGATTTGACTCATTTTGACTAATCTATTCCGCCCTGCGCTACCCTAAGGAAAGTTTTGAGCGTTACACCCATAATTACCGCCAACGAAGGTGTTGAACAGTCGCGTGGTTAATGTTACGTTTGAATAATCCTTTCAATTATTTATTACAACACTTGAAGACTTTGAAACATATATAATATTATGTACCCAAGAGACGTGTTTAATAAAATGATAAATCAAATAGGTGAGCTCTTTAATGTTTCATTACTATAATATAAAACTTTTCATTAAAATACATTTTGTAAGAATAAAAAAGTAAGTTAAAGTTATTTCATGTTTAGCATAGGCGCAGAATGTATAGAATTTTCTAGGGAGAATAACGATTAAGTTGCAGTTAATTTTCAACGAAACAAATTGTAAGGAGCAAACCGAAATAAAAATTAAAGAATAATTTTCAGCTAAACATCTTTATTAAACAACCATAAAAAGTTCTATAAATCAATATTATTAAAGGATAGAAATTATTTACAGAATTATGTTTAAAATCTGAATAAAGAGATGCATAACAAAATATTTATTATAAAAAGATTTGGGATCCTGTTTATTACATTTTTATTATTAGTATTTTTTTAAAGCTGCAATACAGTGATTATAACAATTCAAATCAATTAATTAAAAAAAATCTTGTGTAGTATTTTACTACTTTATCATCTTAATAAAAATATTATTATGAATCAAAATATTTACAAGTTTGTATTCAATTCAATATTTTCTAATTTATATCCACGGCGCAACTAAACTATACAGTGTTAATAACAGCGAGTAAAAAATTCATGATAGTGATATAACAATAATCCTTACAATCGTTTTCATCGCTAACCAATGGGAAACTGTTCATAAAATATTTCCTGTAACCTATTATATATTTATGGTGAAGGAAAGCGAAGGGCGTTATATATATAAATGACGCTAATGACAGGAATTGGAATACCGTTAATGCCCCGTTATTAGCTCTTTGAACTTTTAATCTGGGACCTGATGATTTAATAATTAATGTTAGGTTTTGAAATGAACTGTGCAATTTGCTGTTCAATAGCGCAGCTATAATGTTTTCAGTCATTCATCAATAACTGCAAACGAGCAAAGAAACTTGTTTACCGTCCATACTGATTAAAGAGAGCAGATTAGATGCAGTAGCACACCTATATAGATGTGCTACTGCATCTAATCTGCTCTCGGTAAAATGGTAAAAGAAACCATATGGTTTCTTTCGCCGCTTCTTCTCCATAGCGAGGACTTTTCCGAAGCGGTGGTAGCTTCATTTTGACGCACAAAAAGTGTTCTAATGAACTAACTTTGAATAAATGATATTAGTTGAATTTGAAAGATTCTATGTAACAATTTAACACCCAGGCAACTAAAAAATTGCGAATCATGTAATGCATAAAAATATAAAAGGCATTATTTCTAAATAATCCCCAAAATTTTAATAACAACATAATAACAATAGAATTTATTAGTAAAAATAATGCTGGTAATACAAATAAACTTCTACTACTAAAATAGACACTACAATAGTTACCTACTGCAAACAGGAAGCAACCCTAGAACGTTGTATAATTCTACTAATTGTTCATTCGATATCGTTAAATAACTTAAGTAAAGTAACGTAAACTTGAGTAAAGTGAAGTAAACTCGAGTGAAGTAACGCAAACTTGTGCAAAACGGACGTATAATGTGGCCATGTAAGGTGTTATTACATCAGTTGTCCAAGTCTTGCGAACTTGAACGCCGGGAAGAACCACAAGCTCCTTCAGTATAAATAGACTTATGCAGCTGAAAACTGATCGGTCTGGCTGAGTTCTCAAACTCGCCGCTGAGCCCAGCCGAACTCTAGAGAAGACTGACATACGCGTCAGTTTATAAAATGTTAATTATGATATTAATGAAATAGATCAGATACTGTCAGATGGGGAATCGAAAGTAATTAAGTTAATTGAAACGTACTCACGTACAAAAAGTAAGTCAGGTCTATAAGAATAGAGATGTTTTATATTTATGATATTTTGGCGCTGATATTATGTTACAATTAGATGTTTTGACATTAATGTGCTTTTCTGTAGAAATTAAAGTTTTCTCTTATATTAAATTGTTCCTACATTTTTTTCAAACAATAATGTAGACTAACAATATTGGATATTTGTTATCCGTAATAGTAAAGTATTATTAACGGGCCCTTCGTACCTAAGGAAACGCTCGTGAAAATCTGCCACTAGCAGTCACCGCTCCAAGTACTGACCGCACTCGATATTGCTTCACTCCACACAACGTTGGCAATACGCAGCCACTAGTTTTAATTGATTACATTTATTGATATAGCCCATCATAGCACATAATCGTTAATATCTTAATACTGGGCAAAGCTCTATAAATATCTATAATTAGGGAGTCCTATAGTATATTTATTATGCTTGTGCACTGGCTGTTATGTGTAATAATTACACAACAAAAAAGAAAAGCTTGATTTTAAAATAATACTAATTTACAAAGGAGTCGCAGATTATTTCGATTGTTTAATTAATGTAGATATTACGATATACATATTACGATAACGATTACAAAATAAGTGTAATTGTTAGAAAAAGGATATTTTGCATCAATTATTATTGTTGCTATACAATAAGTAAAAAGAAACGCCCCGCACAGGACGACAATAATCTTGAATACTGGCGCCCAACTTTAACATGTAATAATACCAAGTAGATATCATGGTTTATGACCGTAAGCATAGAATAGTTTAAAACAATTAAGGCTGCTAAATACTAGTTGGCGAGAATTTTTAACTGCAAAAAAATGTACACAGAACGCGCACAAAAGTTTCTAATTTTCCGACCCTATCACAGGTGGACCGGGGGCGTTACTATGGCGAGAAAACTTCAATGACTCATACCTGTGCCTGCTCCTCTGCTGACTCAGCCGTCGACACCCCTTGAAGACACCAAAAAATTTTTTTTTGAAAAAAGAAAACTATAAATTTAATAAAAGAATTTAAAAATTAAATTTCAAAATACGGTTGGTGGCGCGAGGGTTGTTAGAAAGTTTGCGTATTTTGGTGGTTAGGGGTGCGCGGTGCGCTCGGCGAGGCGGTCGGGACAGGACTGGCGGCAGGGTGCGCGCCCTGGCGCGTGCTGCGCCACGAGCGACAACCCTCCTACAGGGTGCTCCTATTGTATTGCTGATTTATTTTCTTAAGTCGTTAATTAGTTAGTTACTTAGTTTTTTTACGCTTCATGAATGCATAAATTATACGCGCACAGTCTTTTGAAGCGTAATCCGGTTATTTAAATCCGATACAAAAGTATTAAAATAAAAAGTATTTTATAGAAAAATATCGTTCATTTCAAAGTAAATGTTTTTTCGTAGTTATAGTTGCAATTAATACAAAAAAATACAGAAAGTAAAGGACATAATTACTGTTATTATTATTACTACATCATCTCGCTAGATCTCGTACTAGGTAGGCAGAGAGCACAAAGTGCCAAATATCTCCTCTCCACTCTTTCAGACGACATAGTTTCTTCACATCCATGAAATTTTTCATGCAAACACGCCATTTTGGGAGACTTCTGACTTACTTCAGTAGAAAAATAAAAATTAAGATAAAAAGGTATGTTATTAAGCGAGCAGCCTGTAGAATGCAGTCAGGCGGTATCCACACACGATCGGAACAGCGCTATGTGCTAAGGGGACCCCCATACACGCTCGAATGTTTACCAAGTTTTTTAACCCACAATCACCTCACCGAGATAACGCCCGCATCTGGTATCACCAGTACCACCTTGTCGAGGTGTCACTCGATTCTCACCGCACCTGTTTTATTTCTCTCTACTCGCAGCTAAGAATACAATACTATGATTTTAAAACTAAGATTTTTGATATAACGTAACTGTCCGTTGGTCCAGTGATAAGTAAATCTAACTGGTGAACTGTGGTCGTGGGTTCTGTTCCCACCCAGGTCAAATGTTCCTGTGATTAGAACGAGTATGTGTTCTGTGCGTGGATGTAAAAAAATGTATATATCAGTATGTAACGTATGTATTTTATGACTCTTCTGGTTACCATAACACAAGCTTTGTAAACTTTGCATTCAAAAGGCCGTGTGTGATGTCCCAAGATACAAATGCTTATATGAAAAACAAAGCTTTTGTTTGAGACGACATTAAATTTACAGAAATTTTACAATTTGAAATTTGAGAGTACTTTTACAGTTTAATTTTGACTTCATAGGTATTCGTTTCAAATATGCTTTATTTAATTACGCGACATATTTATTTAATAAATAAGGAAGTATAATTAATAGTATTCTTTTTGTTATTTATTTATTTAAACCTGAAGTTCGACTGCGGTCATTGCATAATAATAATAATATTAATTTTTAACATTGCGACTTGTCGTGTATACCTGTATATATACGTAATATATACGTATATATACGTAATATAATACGTGATTTATTTGAATTATGTACGTTAAAAAAAATCTTCAGTAATAGAAATTATTTTTTTATTACTTATGAATCAATGAGAGTAATAAATCACTAGTTTTAAGGGCTCCATCCCATCTGACATAGACACAACTAGGACCGGATTCAAACATGAAAAAATATTTAAATTGTTGTTTTGAGTTGAATTTAAATGATCACAATGGAAGCCAATAGTAACGCTTCAGTTTTACATGAACTTGACAGTGTTCAAGGTGCTCCGTTATCTACTAGTTGCAAAGCGGTGGAGTTATTTAACTCATTCCGATAGTTTCAGTTTGGTGTTGTACGGTTTTTTATCTGTCCTTTATTGTATTCTAATTGTCATTTTATACGATTGTCTCTGCTAATACTAGTTAAGGATATTGTTAAATATTGCAGGTGCTAGTTCGATGTATGTCGGCCTTTTTTATGTACTATGTTAATACAAGGGTAGCTATATATGACTTCATTTTTAATCATAAAATTATGAGTTATGGACAAATATAATATGCACGTGTGTCAAATTCTGTTCCTGAGGAATATAGCAAATGTTGAAAATATAAGTGATCGACATATTTGAGACGGCCTGAAGAAGACACAGAGACATGACAGGCTGGGCGGTGCCGCGCGCCGCCCGCCCTGCGCCGCCCAACCCGCTCGCCCCGCCCAGCGCGCCGCCCAACAAAGCGAGAAAATAATTGAATGTAATTGAATCATCTCTCGGGTATTCAGTTAATGCAGCCCGCCCCAGGCTAATCAGTGCAATTGTTACAATCCGCCGTATGTATGTATAGGTCGCTCAGAATTTGCGCCGCGTCATACAGTAGGTATGCTTTGTATGCTCTGTTACATATCGTGGGTACAGCAAGTCATTTCGCTTGGGGTATGATGTGAGCCTTTGGCGAATAAGCGCGATTTTAATATATAAAACATGATTATTATGTATCATGATTTTGGGAAGTTTTCGAAACTAGCGTGCGTTTATCAAGTACAGAAGCTTGTTGGACTGCCACGTCATTCAGTACTAGGTAGGTGTAGGCAGGTAAGGTTCTGTGCCCACACAGAGCGATATTGTGTGAGGAACGCTAGAGTTCACTCTGTCCTGATGTAACACACACACAGCTGACATACATATGTAACTTCACGTCAGCTCCCTTACGGAGTAAGCAAAGAGCACCAGTAGTATTATATACATATGTCTGTAATACTACAGATGTAGGTATGTGAATATATGTATATAACGATTAGCTATCTGGTCACTACAGAACATGTTTTTTCCCAGGTTAGAATTACATGCCCGGGATGGAAGTAAAAAACAAATCACAATTTCATCATCAGCCTTTGCAGTTTCAGCATTTTTAGCCTTTGGAGGTCCACTGTTGAATATAGGCGTCCCCAATCGGCGTCACTCCCCCATCAGTAGTCTGGCTGTCTCCTTCAGGTCGTCAAACCACCTGGCAGGAAGCGACCTGGGCTCCTTGTAACGAGACGCGGCCGCCACTCATCGACCTTTCTTCCCCATCGGTTATCGGTCGATCGAGCGATGTGGCCTGCCTATTGCCATTTCAACTTGTCAATTTATTTAGTCGAAATTTAATGACGGTTTGGATTTTTTAAGTTGATTTACAGTTTTCAAAAATCTAACATTTTATGTGCGCAGTCCATGAAATAATGCTGCGTACTTCCTAAATTTTATTTACTAAATAGTAATCAATCAGCTTTAAACGTTAGTTAAGCAAAAATAAAATCCTTATATGGAATGCCTTTGTTAAGCGGGGGAGAGATACAGACTGATTATGGTGTGTAAGCTTAGAATTCTGGTGTCGAGTCCGAAGAGTCAAGAGTTCAAATCTTAAGTGCACTCCTGATTAAGAAATACTGTTTGCGTTTTGAACTTTAAATATTACTTGCTGTAGTGGTAGAGATAATAATCGTGAGGATAACTACACATCTTAAAGCTCTTTGTAAAGATCACTTAGCTGAATCAATTCTGCTAAACAGTATGTGGGCAATGGCAGACTTTAATAGTTCTCATTCTGAGAGGAGACCCATGTCCAGACCCAGTAGTTGACAGATCAAAATGTTGATTTTTACATAATTGCATTATAAATGCTGTTACTAGATTGTGTAACATATCCCTTTCACAAACGCAAGACCATATGGCAACAAATCAAGTGCCAGCGGTATATTTCCGTCTCTCTCTCGCGGTGCACTTCTTACCCGGGTGGCGCAGTGCTCGCGGCGAGAGGCCGACGTCCGGCGGCCGCTCGCCGGAACTGCGAAGCCCCACTCGCGCACGCGCCGGAAACTGCGCCCGCGCATCCTACGGTGTCGCTTACCGAGTAATTAGATAAGTGTACTTGTTGCGTACACTCGCCTGTTGTTTCTTTCATGTATTATTAACGTAACAGGGGTACAGAGGACTGCGGTACACTCCTATGATTCACCAGTTATGATATACCTTCCACCACAGAAGAGGGGGTGAACCTATTACCATACACAATTCGAGACTACATGATATTGCTAAGAATTTAAAGTTACTTAAACCCAATAATATTTTGCTAGACCCGGAAATCAAACGGATTGCAGCCAGTCGACTAACGAGCCAGAAAATTAATTCGTTTGTTATTATTACTGTATAATCAAAGGACCTTAAAAATATGGCACAAAATGTTTGATATTCAGCTGAATGTTCCTTGATTCCGTAAAATAAATGAATAGATGTAAGAAAAAATTAAACTATAAAAAAGGTTAATACGTGATTTAAAATATTGAACTATAAAAAAGGTTAATACGTGATTTAAAATATTGAACTATGAAAAAGTTAATACGTGATTTAAAATATTGAACTATGAAAAAGTTAATACGTGATTTAAAATATTGAATAAAAGGCAAGTGAATTAAAAAAAGTGTATTCATTGAATGCTATTTTGTGTGTTCTTTAAGTGATTTTCAAAAGTGCTTAGAAGCAAAAGCTTATGTAGAGATTCAGTACGTAACGTATGCAAATATTCATAATGAACTTTAGTTTTCTATCAGCGGGGATGATTAAGGTCACGCCGCTGCGTCCGGTACGTCCCTGACCACGCTGTCACGAACGCAGGCAACCAGCCGACAGCGTTCCCATGGTCAAACACTTGTCTGGTCACACGCGGCGACAGTGGGAAAGTTATCTGCTAACAGGAACAATTTGTAACTGTTTTTTTAACGTTTTGAATATAACGTAAGTGGAGTAGTACACGTTTTCACTCGTCATGTCCTACGTGCCATGGAATAGATGGTGACCCTATTACGTTTTGAACTTTAACTATTATTATTAAATTATCACGCCAGATTCCTTATGGAGTAGATAGAGAGTACCAAGTAGGGCCAATGATGTCTATCTCTATCCATAAATTAATTTTATAAGAATTGTTATAAAGTTTAAATATGTTTTTATCAGGAAATTAAGTAATTCAACTCTTCATATTGTAGGACTTAGTCGACGTGTCACTTAATGTAAAAGAAATATTTTGTACTTAACAAGACTTCTAACAGTGATAGTAGAGTAAGGGTTGAGCAATAGTTCGGTACTCATTGTCAAGTGTGGCCGTTGCGAAGGACAAAGCGGAAACAATTAGAGAGGTGGCAGTATCGCAGCGGCCCGTCGATAGCACACATCCTTCCCTGATTCCCACGTGCCCTCATCGTCCCTGGATCCACTAGCCCCTTTGTTTGAACCTTTAGTGAAGGGAAGCTAGGTTTTTTTAACGCTTGCATAACAAACCGTGTTGTGACCATCATAGTTTAGGTAAGTAGGTATGGTTTTTGTAATTATTAATATCAGATGTTTCCCGTGTGTGTGACGTAGATGTGTCAAGTAATAAGGAAATTTGGAAAATAATCATGATTATTGTCATTTTGTTGTCTAATTGAAAAAATCTGTTTATTTATGAAGCTATATCAAAATCTTTGCAATACGATTTGTTTTTATTTAACAATGTAGTTATCATACGAGCACTGAGACAGTCCCTAAAAATAGGGAATGGCTCTTGTATTTCCGTAAAAGTTACTGCGATATCAACGATCGTTTATGTCATAGCTGGACCTTGTCCAGTATTCATCTCAATCCCACTTAATTTTCATTTGTACAAAACTATAGTTTCCCTGTTGGACACTCTTTTCTATCCTATTGTGTCCTTTCAGAATGTAAACTGTTAGGGCCATAATGTAAATAAAGACTAGTCTTGTATTAAATACATTACTTAAACGTCGTAGTTAGAACATTTCTTGACACAAATACATATATCATAACTCATTTCTGCAATACAACGACGGCTAATCTACATGATATTTGGAACCAAATAAAAAACCAAAAACATACTCAACGCTGAATGCGTACGGTTTGTTTTTTATTATGATATAAAATCATCGATTATTCCGTTATATCGAATTTCGTTATCGATTTAAAATGCGTTGTAAATCTGTGGCGAGGGTGCGTCGCGCGTCGACCAATCACGCGCTCTCTCCTGACAGATGCGCGCGCGCCATTGTCGCACGAGAAAAGAGGAACGTTAGGGTGGCGTGTGAGCAAACATTTGAGTTGCCATCGCATTCAACCGTTCTGGAAAGCGAAATGGTTAGATATGATCCATTAGCTACACACACAATTTCTCTACAGTCGACATTTGAATATTATTTGAGTGTCGAATGAGATGTTGTCTGCTACTGTTTGATATAAGATGAAACCGTGTAGCACAGATCGTTAAACATAATTAACGGTTAATTTCTCATCAGAAGTTAGTCAGCGTCTCATTCTGAGAAGCCACACCCGTGTCTAAGAATGGAACGGTAGACAGAATTATGATAGTTTCTGAGATAATTTACTCATACGTAGCAGCTATGTATATGATATGTGTTATATAACGATCTCTATGTCAAACGATGTGCCTACAGCGATTGATAAGGTTTTCGTTTTAAAATTAAAAAAGACTTGCGACTACATTTAAATTTCAGTGCAAATAGTAAAAACGTAGTTATAGTAAATTATTTATCCACAATATTTTCGTATAACAATATGCAGCTTTGTTTATATTTAATGTATCGTAAAATCACTCCTATAATCCCCGAAGACGTGTGTAGAAGAGTGTATTACCCTATGTTTCACTAATTTTATATTTACGTCCGTTATAGAATAGGTATTTTGACCCGGGATTTCAACGCAGGAGCTCTCGATCGTCAATCTCGTTTGCAACCACTCGACCAACGAAACAGTATTTAATTTTAACATATTTCTACTATTTATCATACTTACCCTACTCCGCGAAGAACCTAGTTTGACGATACATATATTATTAAGACTCCTTCATATATGACTGACCAATTCTGTCAGAAGAATTAAATATAAAGAGCAATATTGTTGAGTGGACATAAAAAAAATTGTTTATCGGTAGAGTGTTGCCAGGACAACGCGCCCTCGGTCCCCCCGCAGGTGTGCTCGGATTTAATCAACTTATTGTTACTGACAACCCCACGGATAGGTGCATTATTACAGCGTGGGGCAGTTATCATACATCGACGTAATGTTTTCAAAGGGGATGCTTGAAATTTTTTTTAGTGGATGTAACGATGATAAAGATGCTTCTCAACTATTTATCAACGACTCATTATTATACAATGACCAATAAAAAACTCTATATTATTGTTATTGTCTTCACGCCAAGTCCCATATAGGGTAGGTAGACAGCACCAAGTGTGAATATCTCTGTCCCTATAGAACTGCCTTGAAGATGAAGTATTGTGACTAATTATCAGTTTTATTTAACATCATGCCTGTTATCCCCGAAGAAGTAGGCACAGGAGTGTAATAAACTCCCACGTTTCACCAGTTACGTTTACATTTGTACCATGGAAGAGGTTATGAGGCTATTGCCATACACCGGGCACAAATCCAGACTCCGAGACGCTATTAGAAATTTCAATTAAAAATAGCCAACAACATCCGATCAGGGATTTGAACCCAGGACGTCTCGATCGGCAGCTGCGTTAGCTACCACTCCGTCTACGAGACAATCTGAGTTTATTTATGGCTATTTAACGACAAAAATTGAGCGGCTACGTTACTTTACAAAGAGTTAATATAAATACCTACTCATTGTAGTCGTATATGTTTCATCATTGCAAGAACTTATAACATTCCCTTACACACATTGCACCAATTGTCTTGGTTTTTATATTTGTCTTTATTATTTTTAATAAATTATCATTTTAGCTCTTTCATGCTGAGAGGAGACTCTTATCTTACAGTGAAACGATATAAGTTTGATGATAATTATGATTTCCAAGCAAAATATTTCCACGTTTATCGCAGAACGAGGAAATATTTAGATTAGAAATTAATTTAAGTAAATAATTTCTAATCTAAATATTTCTAAAATTAATTTTAGTAAAAAAATCGATAAAATATCATAAACGATCGTTTCCACCATCAGTACAAAAGATCCATTAACCTACTGCACGGACCCCATAAAATACGCAAGCCATAAAAGTATTTCGTGTAAACATGAGCGAATTCTTTCATACGTCCCTCGCTGTGAGCACAATGGTGATGTAATTTGGTGAATTCATAGACGATTGGAGCACAAAAAACCGAGAGCACCTGAAAACGTCGGCCATGACAGGCAGAAATGGCGGGAAGCGCGCGCGCACGCGACCGCCACGCGCGCGCCGCACGACGCACCTTTCTACCGTCTGCAGATTAAAAAAGCATTTGTATAGCATAATGTTCTTTCTACATAACTTTCGACCAGCCAACTATATAACTACAACTACAACTACTACTATATAACTACAACTTTATAACTAATATAGGTATAGAATAAAAAAAAAATATATATAATTATTTTATTTTACGTATTTATTTCGGCAGGTAACAATTTTTTTAGTGTTTTCTATTAGTAATAATATTTTCCTATATTATTTGCAATTAACCGCCTGCATATAAATAATAAAAAAATTTAATGAAATGGCATCTGTGCATTTTTCAATCATCAATATCAACTGCTGATAGGATTATTGTACGGAGGTTTTAAAGTATTATTCTACAAACGAAGTTTTTCCTAAGGTGACATTCAGATAATTACTAGGGTGTCTTAGTTTTAACAACATTTTAATCAATGATTCGGATTTGATAAATTGTACGTTTGCTGCAATGTTATGAAAGTTAAAAAGCTTTCATGATTAGCTTTATTTCTTTTTTTCTATCGGTACTTTGTCAAAGTTTTATACAAAGCATGAGATTATTTTATTGTGTTTTAGGCACACGCGCAGAGCGGGAGTTCCCCAACGAAAGTCTACCTACGAGGACCGTTTAATGCACGCTCCAATAATCCTGCACTATGCATTATTGAGATTTTATACACACGTAAATGCGATCTGATTTCGTTCTGAATCAATGTGGTCCTTATGCTTTTTGGTAGCAATTTATTAACTCTTTGAAAATGTAAAAGTATTGTAAGTAATATATTATCGTTATCGTGTTCAACTGAAAAAAATACTGTAGAAACGTGGAAAAAACATAAAACCTTTACTCAACTGAAGCACATTTACCTGAAATAATTTCTAAAAGAGAAAATACAATATAAATACATAATAAAACTATAGCATGTTGCAAAGTTTTTTGTTTTCGATGCGTCTAGGCTTTAAAGATATTTTAACTAAGATAATAAGACCAATAAAAAAGTTGATGAACGTTGAAGAATCACGTCGTGTCTGTAAGGATAATGATATTTGGCACTCTGCGCTCTCTGCTTACTCCGCAAGGTATCTGGCTTGACGGTATAATAATAAAACTTATCATAAAATCCCAACTGCCGCTAACAACAAATCTAACTCGTACATTATATCGAAATAATGGGACTCCGCGCCTTTACCCATGCGCATGCAAACCGATAGACAGGAACGTGGCGGTTGACGCCACAGACTGGAGTAAGTGTAGACATGTACATTACAGTAAAAGAATATAACTCACAAATACTTGACTGCCTCGTTGGTCGTTTTGACTGTAAGCGCGACTGCCGATCGCAAGGTCCCTGGTTCAAATCCCAAATCGGGTACTATTAGGTTTATCTAACTTAGATCCAGTAGTCACACGACGTCTGCATCTCTGCCCGGTGTATGGCATTAGACTCACCACCTATTTTACAGTAGGACGTAAACGTAACTGATGAAACGTGGTAGTGCACTACGCTCCTCTACCTCATCGGGGATTGTAGGTTTGAATGTAAAAGACATCGGCGTGCGTGTATGAAGACAGTGACGAATATACAAGAAGCACGGTAGGTCTGTGAGAATGGAGATATCTGTCACTCCGAACTGCCTGCCTACTCCGTGAGAGACCTGGGGGGATGATATAACCATTAAAATACATAAAAATTGCGAACATAAATCAATGTACATGTAACTAGATTTGTTCATACTTTTTAATGTACAGTTTAATAGTAAGAATGATTGACATAATATGCCATTTCTACGGCGCACCCGCCCTGCGGCGAGCAGCTGCAGCCCTGTGATAGGGCAGGTGTAGAGCACGCTCTACACTGTAGTGCTATGGGTGCAGGCCCTTTGTTGTGCGAGACCCTAAACTGAACAACTTAGTACCGGTCAGACACGGCTCCGCTAATGATTTTTTGTTTGGACATGACGTAGGACGAGGCGCAAACGAATTGGGGAACCTTAGATCTCTTAAAGGATTAACAATAATAAAAATGTATTATGGCAATAACATAACTATATTTCGGATCTGTTCTCTATTTGTTACATTAAGTTTATTAATATTAATTTGTATAATTATGTACTTTAGTGTTGTTAGTTGAAAATAAATTAAACCTAAGTTTTATGTTATTGTACTTTTACTTACGTCGCTCTCGTAATGGACTCTTGGATATTCCCTGGCAGCTTGGCCAACTGTTAAACGACTTATTTAATACAAATATTTTTTACTGTGGCAACCCTATTTATAAGGACCCATTACATCTTATCACTACAATCCGACGTATAAAAGTTTTGAAAAACAGTTGGACTAAAGTACTGTTTGAAATCATTATAGGCACTCGTCTGCTTGCCCGCTGAACGAAAATGCGGGTGCTTGGCTATTATTCCTCAACATGTTCGCTTGTGCGCACATTTCTACACTCATTGTTCCGAACAACGGGTTGCGTTTGACCCTTTTGCATGACAATGTACGAATTTCTGTTACACTGTTTGCCGATCGCTGCCCGCCTTTTAAAACGATACTATTACTCATTAAAATGATCATGTAATAGACGACATACTGAGGTAACATTGTTTTAATATGTTTTTATTTATTAAATCAGTATATATATTAATAATTATATGTGCATAACGGTAAACGCCGTGCCTGTAAGAAAGCGATGAATGTAGGCGAGCGTCGTGCTTGTAAGGAGTTATATGGCAGTCGCTCATTTCTTCCTTATTTAACCATCCCTTAATATTCTCACTAACTACTACCCTTCGTATACACTTTCGCAGCTTACAAAGCTATATACCTCAAAATAATATTAATTTATTTAGTAATATCTCAAGTCTAACTGGCTATACCCAAGTCGTTGCCTTAAGTAATCCGATATTACGAGTACGTGACGTACAACATTAGAAGCATTATACATATGTAGTACTAGCCGTGTAGCACACGCGCGTGCATATGACTCTGTTAATTTCCTTTGTCACCGATCTCCCTGTAGTAATACGATAGTGCTATGCGGTGCACGTCATTAGTGACAAACGCACTGCATTAATGAGAGTGCAAATTAAGCTGGCCTTGCGTTTCGTATATCTCAACAGCAGTATTGTTACACGTAAAACGTAAATGGTGAATCGTGGAACTGTACTACGCTCTTCTGCCTACTTCTTGGGGGCTGCAGGCGTGATGTTAGATTTTTTTTACATTTTATTATTATTTAATGTTATTGTTACAAATATTTTTACAATTACTGTTATTATTATTGCACGTGATGACTATATGATGATAATCAGCACATTTTGAACACAATTAATGAGGGAGGAAAAAAAAACTCTTTAAGTTCCGCCAAGCGCGTCTAGTCACCGGCGACAGTAGCGCCCAGTGCGGACCCCTGTCTGCTCATGTGCTACTAAACACAACACTAATTAAATTGTTCTTCAACCTAGTGTCAATGTCTAGCAGTGTTATAAATAAAAGCCGTTTCATAGGTCTGTATCGGGCGCTCAGCAATATTGTCCAACTGATATCATGTATGTGAGTCACCGAAATCCGCGTGCCTGGAAGAAACGCAATAGATCCGCAATAATATGTAGATATATTTAGAACTTGGGTCTGTCTACCCAATAAAAGACCGGGCGCGACCATATGACAACAATCATTAAATCACTTATCGAAATGAATATGAATGAAACGTTTTTATCATCACTCCAACCCCAAGGAGCAGTTCCTTGACCCTATTATTATTACAAATGGTCTCACCTGTGCGCTAATCTTTCCCCTAACTTCCTTCCGCTCACTTGCTTGAGGACGCAACAGGTGCCACCTTGACCCGGTCGCTGGGGCGCCGCGCCGTGAGCGCTCGGCGCTTGAAAGAGTTTTATGAATGAACTGAACATACCAGAACTGAGGTACATATTACGGTTTTTATTATGACTTAGTTTATGAGTTAGTTTTTAGTTTGGCTGCCCCGGTGGTCGTGTTTATTTCAAGCGCGATTGTCGATAGAGAGGTTCGGGCTTCAAGTCCCGGATTAGGTGGTACTGGATTTTTCTAACTTAGATTTTCTCGTAGCAGCTCGGAGTTTGAAATCGTATGGCAATAGACTCACCGCCTAATCCACAGTGGGATGTGAACGTAGCTGGTGAAACGCGAGACTGTACCACGCTCTGCCTACCTCTTCGGGGATTAC
>DWDU01000039.1:0-29112 GCA_018245575.1 Jemadia suekentonmiller | reverse complement strand
AACTGGTGAATCGTGGGAGTGTTCTACACTCCTCTGCCTACCTCTTCGGGGATTACAGGCGTGATGTTACGTTTTTTTTTTTATATTATCCAAACATGATTTAAGAGTAAATCGGAATATATGTATTTAATAATACTAGACATCATCGTTATCATCAACTCTTTTATCTTTCCACTTTAGAACAATGGTCATTGGCCACCTATCGGAATGAAAAGAATTATGGCTAGACCTATTCTCATTATCCAACTGTGAGTGAGTAGACTACCCTAACCTTAGTAAAGATTATTTATCAACAAATGTAACATGCATGGAGTTCCTCAAAATGTTTTCCTTCACTGTTAAAACAAGTAACGTTTAACCTTAGAAGGGCACGTAATTTTAAAAGAAAATGATACGTCAGAAAGCCACGAAATAAAAGACACCGTTGAAAATCATAAGACTATCGCATTTTATGAGACTTAGGTGAAAGAAAATATTATTTTAATGTATGGTACATGTCCGATTTTATTACTTCACACCGTAGCCGAATTCATTTTTGTCAGATTTCTTCTGTCCTAGTAACAAAGTGACGTCACGTTAATGTAATTTTCCAACAGGACACGACCATTCTGTGTTATCGGTTGACGTATTATTATTTGCCTTATTTTTAGGTGTTTGATCGCGATAATCTTATCCGAACGCACATTGAAATCGAAATGTGATCAGCGTTGTATTGTTCTCATCGCTTCACTTGTATGTATGTGTGAAAAATATGCACGATCATTTATTTACTCGTCTTTTATGTGCCCAGTGGACGAGTATAATGCCTATTAATTTCTCTGCTAGTCAACAACTTGTTGAAGGTAAAAAAATGCTGCAGAAGTCTAAAACAATGAACTATATCATCTCACCGACCTATACCGTTCCACAGCTGGGCATAGACTTTTCCCAAGCTATAATACAACACTTGATCTTCCGCAAATCTTATCTGGCCGCTAGTACCTGTGTCTTTAATGCCATCTGTACCACATGACCCCAAAATACTTCTGGCTATTCGTGGTATTCACGATACATTTCATCTGTCTTAACAGCTATTGATGCCCAACCCGCATGCACGCGTATGGAATAAGGGCATATCTCCACAAAAGAGGTCTATGTCCAGCTATGGACTACAATAGGCTGATGATGATGATGAACAGCTATTGGTTCTATGACATTTGTGACCAGCCCACTGCAACATTAACTTGTTATTTTATTGGAATATATTATATCGGTATTTTTTCCTACGCCAAATGTCCTTGTTTCGGAACTCGACACTGAGAAATGCCCAACATAGCTTCCAAAGCATGTAGTTACCTTCAGCTTGAGGACTAGTCCCAATGCCAGGTTCTACATGTACGTGACTTACGAGTACGTCAAAACTATAATATAATCTAATGATCGAAAACATTGGTCTTAAGGCACTGTGGTTATAAGCGGCGGGAAAACTTGATGAAACTTTCGAAATTCTCTTGCTGAGCAGTATTTATCCGAATAGAATAGAATAGAAACTGAATACATCTATATATTTCTCGATCGTATGTGACCTACCGGGTGTCACCGTCCACTCGAAACATGCGTAGGTACTAAACTACTAAACAACTTTAATCATCGATTTCAATATTTTAGTCTTGTCCACAAAAAATAGAAAATAATTTATTAATAAAATAAATTGAATCAAACGAAAAACTACATCATAGTAATTACCGCTTACGCTATAAGATAGCGTAAGTATTGAGGCAATACAAAGGAAATTCAGAAAAGTAACTACGAGTATAAGTAACAAAACGCGCACGTCTCAGTGCAAACGCACTAATAACTGATAGCAAAACAATCGAAACGATTCGGTAATAGTCGCTTTTAAATCGTCCCATGTGAATCATGTCGGTTTTTACGGTCTGCCAACAAGCGATTCTGAGTGTTGCTCGTTGAGTGATATATATGTTCGTTATTGCGGTAACAACATTGCCAACTTTTCCCGGACTGAATAAAAAGTGCCTGTATAGACTGTCTCGTTGGTTGAGTGTTTGCGAAACGCGACTGTGGATCGAGAGGGCCTGGGTTTGATTCCCGTTAGGGTACTATTGGGATTTCTAACTTAGAATATCTAGTTGAAGTTTCTAGTAGTGGCTCGAAGACTGGACTTGTGCTCGTTGTATGGTAATGGACTAACCCACTATTCCATAGTGGGACGTAAACGTAACTGGTGAAACTTGATAATACAAAGTTACTCCTCTCTCAACTTCTTGAGGAATTACAAGGGATCGGGAGTTAAAAGTTTACTATTGCCTTATGGGGTAGGCAGTACCCTCCTTGTGGAGTAGGTAGGGAGCACCAAGTGTCAAATATCTCATTCTTTACAGATCGACGTATTTGTTTAACAAAATAAAATTAAAAAGTAGCGTAAAAAATATTTTTGTAATACCAAGATAAATTGTCTGCTATAAAGTTTTAATTATTTTGAACTCGTAATCCATCAAAAGAGTGAAAAGGTTATTAATTCGTTTAAATGTTACGCAAAGTAAAGATAAGTTAATTGCGGAAGAAAATAAATTAGGTTGCTGAGCTCGGTAAAGAAATAATTAATGGAACAGACCTCAATCAATAGCAAAATGTGTTTATGCCACGATATGCATAATATATAGCTATTGATTTATTGTGTAATATAAACATTCATAACAATTAAAAACCTTACTGATGGTAGGTATTGTAGACGGTCTCCGCTCGTTACGTCATAAGAGCTATCAAAACTAAAGCCAACCAATAAGCAAATTATATACTGTTTCTTAAAATATATAAGCTATTTTGCTTTTGAATGACACCAGCGCTTTGACGTATATTTTGGTTGGATTTAACAATTATCCCAATATGTGAAAACTTGCATTTGGACAGCGGAACAATACCGTCTTTCGTTTATTACATTATTTACATTTCTTTAATATGTCCGTCCTATTCGAAGAATATGTATTGCTATTCTTGTGTACTGAGATTGTCGGCTCTACTTTACATGTGCCTGTGGTAACCATACATCATGATAACGTCTCGCTTTTCGGATAGAGAGATAATATGCTACTTATCCCTATTTTTTATCGGAACCCTTGGTTACCCTAACACTTCCTAACCAACACTATGTACACACAATGTGTCTATGTTCCACATGCATATACCGCAATAGCTAAGTTGTCTGGTCCATTTTGTCCTGTTTACCACCAAATTAGTTTCGGCGGATTCTTTACATTGAAAACATTAGTTAAATGAAACATTAGATATACACTGCAAATTTTGATACAAACTACGTCAGGTCTGTAAAGATAATCTTAAGGACATTTAGCACTCGTTACTCTCTGCTTACCCCGTTAGAGACCTAATGTGATCGTACACCAGTAATAACAATAACACGTAGGCGTTATTACAGTTCTAAGAAAACGCACAATACAATTAATTATTTAGAGAGAATAAAATAGTATCAATAAAACTATTTCCCTCCACGCGGTATAATGTATCCATTTCACCCTGTGGACATCTGTTACTGGTCTCAAACACTGAAGGTCAAATGAAACCTGACTTGAAACAGCTGGGATCTTTGTACCTACGTAACTATCGAATTCGTATAGATCAACATACATAAAATATGTATGTATTAAATCGATTAGAAATGAGAAAAAAATATCGGAAGAGCCAGATACATTTGGGACCCAAAGAAATTATGCTAAACATTTTGAGATGTAGGTAGTGCCGCAGGAAACGAATAAATGATAATTGTAATTAACAATCCCTGCTAGTACATACAGATATCATAAAAGAAAAGCGAGAAAATTTTAATGTATACCGTATGCGGCTTTAACGATAAAAGTTACAGTTTCAGATTTTACAAAATGTTCAGATATACAGCAATCCTAAGTACGTCACTTTAATATCTCTGTCGCTTTATTTGTAACGATAATATTGCCAAGTTGTACCCTTACGAAGTAAAATTTTCAATTTAACTTTTTTATTTTCTCAAATTTTGTTATAGGTATTATTACATTGTTAATGAAAATGTAATCTAAATTTATTATTCTAAAAGTGTATTTAAGTAAGTTACGGTTTTATTCAGCTCCACGTTACAGGCTCTTTTTGCTGAGCGTAAAAAAGTTTTCGCTTTTATTAATACACCCTTTGAAATTTTTAATAGCTGTTATAAGAAAGGCTTTATAAGTAAATTTCATTTGTGTAATCCGCTGTACCGCCCGGAAAACGTCAATTGAAAACAAGTAGTGTGATTGTTATTAAAAGTAGAATATTATGTGGAATATCATTTTTTCAAATGTTTTCTAAAACGTACGTAACATCACGCCTGTAATCCCCGAAGAGGTAGGCAGAGGAATGTAGAACATTCCCACGTTTCACCAGATCCGTTTACGTCCCACTATGGAATAGGTGGTGGTATTGAAATGCATCGGGAACATATCCAGACTCCGCGCCATTACTAGAAAATCTAAATTAGAAAAATGCTATAGTGCCCGGCCCGGGAATCGAACCCATGACCTCTTGATCGGCAGTTTCGCTTACAAGCAGCATGACCAACGAGGCAGTCAGTCAGTGTTTACTAAAATCCCTAAAATACATATATAACGTTTCTAGTATACAACTCAGTCGATGAATCCAAAATAAAACACTTTTCTACGCCACTGTAAGATATGAAAAAAAACGTGTTACACAATCAAGCAAGTCTCTACGATAATAAAGACGCCGCACAAAAATAAAATGTTTTCTATTTTATAAAATTTCAGCATAACATCTAGACTAGACTTAGCTTTGTTCAAACATTATTACGTAGAGACAATAGGAGTAATCACGCTAAGTCCATAAACTAAATCTATTGTTATATTTTCTTGGATAAAAGTAATGTATGAATAAGGAACAAGGGGATGAACTATAATTCACTTTTTCTGTACATAGCATAGACCCTTTTAAAAACAAAATCGTTCAATGAAAGAAATTTATTATAAAAATATATATTAAAACAAGACGTACTTTGATTTTTGGGCCTTAGCTAAGTAGTGAGTAGCAACTGGACATACGCAAAAGTCTAAATGCACATTTGTATATGATATCTACGCATGTTAGTGATTACCCCTGAACCCTCACTTGGTCAGCGTGGTAGACTGTGGCCTTAAGTCCCACATTCTGAGAGCACACCCTGTACCAACAGTGAAACGATGAAAAGGTTAAATAACAAATAATTATTATTTTTAATTGAAACTGAATCCACAATCCCCATATCAACAGCCAGGGTTCACAAACCGTTAAACCAACAAGCCAGAACGCATATTCCTTTGAAATTAATACATGTATATAGTATATATTAATAAATTGTAATCGTACGAATAGAACATTCCACCTAGCAAGTTATACATTTTTTTTTTATATAGTTCGTAATACGTATAGCTTGAATCGGTTTGACATACAATTTTCGAACGCTCACTGTGTTGCCTTAGTGTATTTTTGATTTATTATTTCGTTGTTTTGGATGACAATAAAGAAAAGCTATGTGAGGTTGCATTAGGGTAGGGTTTTACTACGCCCTTATTGTAAGTCCCGCACCCCATTCGACCCAGTTACGTACTAATACTTGTCAATTCAAACATTGTCTGCTATAAACAAAACAATCTTATTACGCAATCAAATACTTATTGCTCGATCTGTGCTGTTGAGACTCTTCTCTCATCAATGGACCTAGGCGATGAAATTGTAATATTTCAACCAAGAAACTATTTCTCGATTTATCGACGTTCGTACCAGATAAAATGAGTCCTAATATGAATTCATTCTCCAGACAACCAAAACATGCTAAAATATTGGTTATTTCAAAGAACTGTCCTCCTAGATACTAATATTGAGGATATTTGTAGTAACACTAATATTCGGAGCCAAGAGTAAATATTTCATAGGTTTTACAGAGTATTTCTATTTTATATATGTGTATCATCATCATACCTTATACGCTTTAACACTGAACATTCTATTTTTATTTTATTTATTTTTATTTTATTATCAATTTTTATTTATCTATTTTTATTTTATTTCTATTTCTTTGGAAAACTTACAGCTAGTACAAAGTATAATAAACAATAAGATAACATAGTGACAGCCATTTACAAGTTTTCACTTATAACATGGTCACAAAAAAAATTGTAAGGCGTGCACGTTTCCATTTAGTTTAAATCTTCAACTTGCAACACAGGTATATTTGTGAATACGTCGATTTAAAGGGCATGATTCAATTTTGTTGAAGTTATGTAAACCACATGTAAGGTTGAATTCGATTCGAATTCAAAATATTTCTCATTATAGACATCTACATGTTACAAGTGTTTTGGAAAATGTATAAGCTTCACAAGTTAAAGGCAAAATAAATATTAAAGATATCGTGCATTATCGCAAATCATGCGGTGTTTTTGCAACTCCTGATGACAGCAGTGAAAATTTGAAGGGAAAAGACGTAAGAAGCAATATACTCATACGATTATCAAAATAGTTATCTGGCAAACAAAATATTAGCAATGCAATTACACTTGCAGCTGCCAGAAACCCGCGGCAACCAATGGTCGACAGGATGAAATAGAGTCGAATTCTCAGTAAAACAAATTATTGATGAGAATAGAGCAAATATTAAAATCACTATACCTTCGCTGACTGTAGTACAGTCACTGGACTCGAGTCTAATACAAATGTCTTTGTTTTGGTCGGTTATAAATGTCACTCGTATCGTAAAGTTATGTTTACTTGTTTGCGAAGTTGCAAAATTGGAAAATAGAACTCACATACTCACTTGCTCTGTGAACAATTTCGCAAACTTTTCGAATGTACTGTAGTCACTGGAACAATCGAGTACATACATACATATGTATCTGTGCATAATTATTTACAAAAAAATAGAATTGGTAGACTAATTAATTGTTGATGATATATATGCTGCAATAATGTAGAAATACATATTTAAATTAAATACCGTTACGCAGTATTGAAAATCTGTAGTAAAGTGGTAAGCAGACGCACTAAGCCTAAAATTGACTGTAAAGCAGCGGTAACTGGGATCTGGGTCTGTAGCAACACCAGCTACGTTTACGTCCCACTATGGAATAGGTGGTGAACTTAACGTCATTCACCGAGCACAAATATCTATTTTTCATTATATTCTAAATCTGAAAATTCATATTCCTAGTCGATAATACTTCCATTTTATAACTTGGTGATTAAATACAATGACACAGTTTTACAGAATTTAATTTCAGAAATATATACATACGCTCGCTTCATCTTGTTATTCCTACCTACATTTGTTTATTCTTTATGGTCTACTGGCGCCATAATCTTTCCATAACTGCCGCAGCACACGCGTAACTTTAGTACAACTGACAGTAAACAGATAAAGTGCTAAATTTGTGCACTAACCACAAAGATTAAATAATATATCGTGTTTTGGAGGTGAAACGTTCGGAAGACAGGTTTATTACTCGCAAAATCTATTTCATCGTTCGGTACGAGTAAGTTCCGCGTGTGGAAATTGATACAATGTTGGACATTCGCGGACAATGCGATAGTTTGTTTTGGAGCGGCTAACGTCCATGAACAACTGTCATTAATTACCAACTGGTGAGGTAGATAATTTAACATCCAAACGCAAAAGAAATACTGGTGTATATCATACAAATATTTGTCTTAGGTGAGAATTCTGGGAATTAATTTTTGTTTGGTAATTTGTTTGTGAATTACGAGGTAAGCTTCCCTCAGAGCTCAGACCTTCGGAGTTACTGCTAGTAACGACCGTCAAGATAATTTCATTCGTATATTTTTTTTATATTTTTTAATAACATTGCTTTTCAATATTTATTATTACATATTACAAGTTTCCATTTTGATTTATAATATCGCCACGATCAAACATCGCGGCTTTTTCCTATAATGGTTATGTCCCTTATCTGTGTTTAAAAATACTTTGGCATTACGAAAAATACAGATATAGTAGTAATCTTGTCTGATGTTATTCGAAGTGGCGTTCCCATCTTATTTATCGGATAAGTTCCGATAACGCTGATAATGCTTGAATGCAAAGATAGATACCGCCACTCGGCTGCGCAACTGGCTTTGAACGTCTGAAATAAATTATGCCAAAGACATACTATTTCTCGATTTGCGCGTCCAAAGATCTATCCCTTCACAGTAAATTCCGTTAGCTTTTAGTATTTAACATTTGTTACAATTTGATATTGCGCAGAGACAGTCGGATAAGACGTTACTGTAGCATCAAGTAGGTATATACCGATTTAGAAAGACAAGTTACAAGTTAGAAAAGTATGTTCATTTAGTAATATATAACGTGTCAATATATAATGTGTCAATATATAATGTGTCAATATTTAATGTGTCAATATATAACGTGTCAATATATAATGTCTCAATATATAATGTCTTAATATATAATCTCAAAATATTAATGGGTAATGTCTTAAATAAACTTGAAATTATTACTATTATTATTATTTATATTCAAACAGACAGATAGCCCGTTTCATGGTAAGTGGTCACCGTCGGCTACGAACATTCGCAACATCAGTGAGGTTACTAACGTGTATTGCCTTCAAGCATGCTTTTTATGCTACGTTTGAAAAACTCCATGTTAAAACCCCGTTATATGTATATTGGTTCAGAGAAAATATGAAACTAAGTATTGCCCTGAGGAGGTTTCGATTATAATTATTGTAATTCGATTAATTGGATCTTCGTCTTCATTTAAATCGTTACGCGCTCAAAACTCATATTTACTTACTCGTAGATGTAATTTTTGTTTAGTGATTTCTCTCTATTACGAATAAACTAGGTACAAGTTTAAGCTTCCATGATCATCCGTTGATCCTATTAGGTTGAGTGGCTTACATGTCTGAACGATTGTAAGGTTGGCTTTTCCAATTTTTCTTGCCACCTCTCATACACGTTAACCGTCCTTGCAGTCCTCTAAAATGCAAATTTGTTTGAGGTAACATTTATCGTAGCGACCTCATGAACCTCGGGGTATATTTTACGACTAAGATTATTTTTACAGTAGGGTATAGTACAGTACAGTTGGATGCCGCTTCAATTGGGTTTAGCTACCGATAAAAAATGCGTCCTGTGTTTAAAATAACGTAAATGTAGTAGTATGTTATGGAATTAGGTGTAAATACTCTTTGTGCTACCATTATTGCGGACAATGAATGCACCCTTGGTATTCTGAAGTGAAGAAATTCTCCGCGGAAAGCTCAACCAAAGCTATTCAAGCCTCTGGCGACCTAAGGGCAAGCAACTATCGTTAACAAGGCTTAAGAATTAAGGCTCATACTCACCTACCGCAATTAAAAAACTACGATAACTTTATGTACGAACCTAAATTTATGTTCAATTGGACCGTTTCACGTAACATCACGCCTATTATCCCCGAAGAGGTAGGCAGAAGAGTGTAGTATACTCCCTCGTTTCACCCGTTACGTTTACGTCCCACTATGGAATAGGTGGTGAGCCTATTGCCATGCACCGAGCACAAGTCCAGACTACTATCTACAAATCTACTATTAGAAAATCTAAATTAGAAAAATTCTATAGTGCCCGACCCGGGAATCGCACCCAAGACCTCCTGATCGGCAGTCGCGCTTACAACCAGCACGACCAACGGGGCAGTAAAGTGACAATAGACAATTTTATTGATACAAAGCATATTTTGCCATACACATCAACAATTTGAACAAAGCTGGCCTCATCACATCTAAATGCAACCACCAGCGGACCGGCCTCCCATATAGTAAACAACATTACGTGCGTCAACGTCACTGTAAGCAACTTCTTAGGTCAGGATGATCTGTACAAAATCAGCTTTAGTGTTTGTTTTATATAATGGAATGTACCCAATATATTTATTCTGCATATATCGCCGGCGACGGTATCCTCTTCTTAATGAAAGGCTTAACATAAGGAGCGACAAAAAACGATTCCGTTCCCAAAATTCACGATTCGAGCCAATTACGTGATAATTATACGTAGGTACATTATAGTATTTACGGGATAAATTCAAACGACATTTATTCAAAATTGATTCCTTAGAACCAGTTCTATTCGTTAAAATGAAAATACCACCGCCTCGGAAAATGTCTCGCTATGGAGAAGACGGGGCGAAATAAACATTTACGTAACAACATGAGCAATTTGTTGCGGAGCTGGAGTTACATCACGCCAAGCATGTTTATCATTAAAGCAATCATTTGCTTTGTAACAGGCTTCGGAGAGGACTGTCGCTGTAAACACCAGCCACAAACCAACAATACCGGAATAATATAGCAAAGAAACGTTTTTATAGTCGTGGTAACATAGCTACTAGCTACAAGACGCTGTAGCAAAGCTATTAACACGTAACCACTTTTTTCACTACGATGCGGTTTTGCTTCGGTACGTGTGAATGGGTACTTAGTATTCATACCTAGGGATGCTCTCCTACCGGTTCGTTGCTAAACAGCTAGTGTCGTTAAAACCAGAATTTCTACGAATATTTCACACGAAGATTTTTCTTTTTACGCTTGGATTATTTAATGTAAATATTACACCCGTGGATATTTGTTAACTTACAGGTATAGTGCAGTTTTTTCTCTTATTTTGTGTAAAACTAAACAAATGTAATTGTACTGATAGATTTGAATTGCCTGCTAACCTGCTAAAGTATTTTTATTTGCAATAACAAATTCGATAACTGTTAATTGGCTCATTATACCCTTATTATTACAAGCTTATTAAAACCGTACAATACAGATACGTATTGTACGGTTTTCTCTCTTATCTCTTTTATGTTATACGAAAAAAAAGGGTTTTTTTTATGCTTTATACTTATAGCTCAAAACATCTCTCCATAATAACAAAGAACACTAAATCACATTCTAAGGCCATTCTAATGCATTTTATGAGAATATTTATATGGTCCAATATATTCATTCATAAGACAAAATTAAAAAGAATCATATCTCAGAACTTCGTGTGTGTGATTGTGCAATATTCTCCTGTTATGGAACGCAATGAATGTAAAAATAAATTGGGGGTTACCCCAAGTAAGTTTTATTTATTCATGTAAATATGTCACAAGCTGTCACGTAAACTCGTTCATTTCTCCGAATAAAGCTGAATTTGTTCACGCATAACATCCCCCGAAAGCTAACAACTCTTCCATAATCGGGCCGTTATACGTTTTTTAAATACAAAACGTCGTATTTCGATATTGTTAACACATTTATTTTTAATTCCCTTTTATATTTCTCACTTCTGTTGTTATCGACTCAATTCAAGCTGAAACCAAGATTTTCATGCATTTTTTAAATGATTGTTTTCCAGGTATTGATTTAAAGAGGATTCAATTAAGTACCTTATATATTTTTTCAGTTTTTGAACTATACGCGCACCAAATGTCAATCAAAATATATCCAGCCGTATTGATGTGATATCAGACATAAAGGTACATAGATTATATAACTTGTAAATATTTCAGGATTCGATCCTGACAAACCTTAATCTATTTTAGTTTCCCACAGAATTAAGATCTCACTGTTTTTGAGGCATAGCTAACTTAGTTTAAGAAACAAACAATTCGCCTGAAGCAGTACCACAGTTACGCTTATATCTGTAGTGAAATTATTATTGTAAATCCAATTTATAATCTGAATAGTATAGTTGCCGGTCAAAGTGTTATACTAGATGCTAATATTAGTTTTCAATAGTAGCATCGCACTTGTATTTTACTACTCATCGAACAGATGGGTAGTAAAACTAACTGCAGTCGTGTTAATATTTATAAACGGGAATGAACATTAACAGTCTCCTATTCAGAGATATAAAAGACAACTTCGAAATCAGTCATGAATATATATTATGACAACGGCAACTGTTACATAAATATTGAAATATTTCAGTTAATATCCATATTGTATTAATTAATTAGTATTTAAATTTTATTGATACGATTAAGAGAATAAATTTTCTTGTTAGTCTAATTTCTTATTTGACGTAAAAAAACGAAATTTCGTAATGATGATAAAAATTTCCCAGCAAGTGCAATTCTATTCACGAGTCAACAATAACAGCCCGCCTGTTGGGACACAGCAGCTTGTATTTTATAGACTGTAACTGTTCAATTTCATAGACTATCTCCAGACAAAACTATTTTTAACTCGAGTGCCTTATTGAAGTCAAGTTTTGCCTACTGGCCCGCATCGCTCCGATAGCGATAACAAATACGTACCATTTATAACACAATAGACAAACATTTTTTTTTTTTTAGACAAACATTAACCGGACAAATCATTTGTTCTTTATCTATTTAATAATCATAATAGTAATAATAATCAATGCTTACATTAATTAATAATTGAGGAACAAAGAGTTCCAATAATTCATAATGAACACTAACAGCTATTCGGGACCTTCGAAAGAAAAACTTTTGTTTACGGAGGAGAAACCTTCAAAGGTGTGCTTACTGCTCATTGGTATTTTAAACATTCCGGCCATTGTCTTAGCGAAATTAGGCAAGTTATGTATCAATGTGCGTTTATCTCAGTAAAATATTGGTTTATCCGAAGTAAAATGCTATGTTACTATATACTTTGTTAGATTTTGGTCGCATTTTGTAAGCTAAAAGTACAAGGAATATTACAACGTAACTTTGCCCCAGATATTAATATCACAGTAGTGTTGTCTAGTAGGGACGAGAATCAAAACGAGTTGTACCTACAGGGATTAGTGACCCATTTATGCATTGGAAAATTATATTATTAGTATTATACGTAAGCTTGTTAACGTCAATATTCTCTCTCGTAAATTCCTTCGGTAATTAAGTACTGTTACCAAATCTGATTAGTGTTAAATTTAGTTAGAGTGAATGCATTTCAATAAAAGTGAAATAAATTTCTCTCCCGTAGACCGTCATCAGCTTACCATATAGCTGATGAATCAGCAATATCTATCGTCAATTGAACATTGCCGTATGAAAGCAAATTTATTTATATAACAAAATTGTTATTGATATATCTCTTTTCTTTCTAATCTGTGTCGACACTGTGCCCAATAGATACGGAGTCTCGAGTGTCTATTTTCTCACTGCACTTTAGATAACGTTGTACATCCTTTGTCTATAGGTATTTTATTTCTAATAGAGTTCTATTATGTCCGATTATTCATGTTTTACTAGTTAGTAAAACATGAAAAATTGATAATTAAAGTAGTAAGAATAAAATAAATTGGTCTAACCGTTCCTTTGTAAACTGTTTGAAAAGAAAATCATGACCAGGGTTAAGACGGGGTAACATTAAAAGTTAATATGTCAATCCACATAAATGTTATAAATACGAGTGTCTAACGTCGTGTCCGTTTATGGTTGAAGATGAAATCTGAGTCTGTGATAACCGCGAAAAGAAATGTTCAGCAATTTATCAGACACTTTATTCAAACACGTACTCTCCCTAAGCTGGTGTGGTTACCTAATCCATAGTTTGTGTTCTATGAAAGTATACGAAAAATGACATGGAATTCTATGCACATAGGAATTAAACATCATTGAAAAATATTGTAATAGGTCACGCGTCTTGCGATATTTTAATATGTTTGATACATTAAAATAATGTAACAATAAAATAAAACAGTAATGTTAAATGAAAATGTCTTGGAAAAACCTACACACCTAAGATATCTCCATAGTATTCTATAAAGCATCTCAAGTCGTCCAAACCGCACTTGACCAACGTGGCAGAGCGTGGAACACCATCAAATTTTTAACGACAATCGTGGCCAATAGTGAAGCTATATATGTAAAAGCTTTTGTCTATGACGATGAAGATGACAATGGTTTTAAATGAAGTACATTCCATTATAAGCGGAGTAAAGTTGCATTTTTTATACTTAACAACAGTAGTTTGCATAACCGACATCGTGTTATTAAGGTTTGAATCTAACATAAATATAAGCATAAACCAAATCTATTTCTTATAAAAAAACCTATTCCTTTCTACAAATTATCATATTTTATATTGTTTCTTATAAGCAATATTAACGGATAACGTAAAGGCGTATGGTACATATTACAAAATCACTTTTAAATCTAATAACACTATTTTCGTTTGTATTAAATCCGACCGTAAATCCCTCGGAGCGTTTTTCTCTATACCCAACACCGAAACTGCCCATTCATGCTTAGATGAATAATTCAACTTGTATATTGGGTCAATGATATAAATTACAAACTGTTTACGTCTATGTAGGTTGTACGGATGGGAAGAAACCTTACGGTAACAAATGAGGATGTATATACGTATATAAGAAATAAGGTTCCAAATCTAGTTCGCTACATGATTGGGTGCTCGTTGAGCACTAATTTGTAACGCTTCGTGTTTAGTATCAAGCGTCTATCGTGCGATATAGGTACTTCATTCTGATCATAAAATATTATGGTTGACTTTTCATCAACTGTTATCGTTTCATTATACGTTGACTGACTCGTTAGTCGTGTTGGTTGCAAGTGCGACTGGGTTTAATTCTTCGGTCGGGCACTACTAAATTACTACTAGTGACTCGGAGTCCGGATATGTGCCCGGTGTATCCCAATGCCCGAAATTTTAATCGATAATATAATTTATCACTGCTACCATTAAACATTATACGATTACTCATACATATATATTTTTGTATTTCAAATAATATCGTCCCAGTCAAATACCGTTGTGTGGCTAGATTTATATAGAAACAGTAAAAACAATTGTAATTATACAAGATATGTACTGATAGCTCCGGGAATAATCACGATTGTTATTTAAGGAATTTAAGTTCAATTGAAAATTCCCCTACAGTTGTCCCCGTCCATCACAGTTGAGAGCAGGAGTACGAGGCATTGGTGGTGATGTGATGTTTCGAAACAGCTTATTAAGTTGCAGACTGCTCTACAGCTTTTCTTCCACAGGTATGAATTTAAAATACAACCTATTAGTTTAGCTAACGGGTCACTTTTTATCCCATGTTGATAGATGTGATCACTAAGCTGATAGCGCCTACAATATTGTTTATTTTCATTACATATCAAGTTGTACTTCATTCAGATATAGGTAATGTACTCAGATATAAAAATATCTGTATTATAAACTTCATTATCATTTTTTGTTTCATACTAGCATTTTAATGGTCGTATAAAATTTCAATATCGTTTTTCCATTTTTGGGTATCATTAAACATGTATTTTTTCCATATTCGTTGGATTCGGTAACGCTAATGATCAAATACCATATTCGTACTGTTTGCCCATTTTTGACGTTATATCAACATTGTCTGAAGCCTTTATCCATTGTTAAATGAGGAAAGTAACATTGCAAAATAGAATTTTACTGCTTATCAGCAATATGTATTTTCGTTATGTGTTCCATTTGGATGGAGTTTTTTTTTTATTCCCTGCTGGGAGGCACATTAAGATAGCATTAATTTTGTCCCTAAACAAAGAAAAACATCGATAGCTGAAGGAAGCTAGATAAAAGGAAACATGTAGAATATAATAAATAAATATACTTTTTATCGGCAAATAATCTTTATCATTTAGTTCATAACGTACAGAATGGTTTACATGACTCATCATATACAAATTTTTTCCTATCACAGCTTTAGTGCGCGAGGGTGGAGAATTCCAGAATTCAGTGAGATTTGAAAGTGGGACGAGGTAGGAGGGATGTCGAGTCCCGAAAGGAAAAACTGTGACGGCGGTAACAAATTAAAATTCGTGATCAAAAGCGGCAGTAACAAATGGAAATGGTTTTTAAAATGGCCGAATTTATTCGCTAACAATGGTGATATCGCTGTTGACATTAATTTATGAGTTTTTGAGGTATCCCAATAAATCAAGTGTATGTCCCGTAAATCAAATGGGAGCTCTTTGTTTTACATTGAACGAACGTTGCTTTTATAATAAGTATAACATACCGGTATGTTACTTCAAAGTGACTGTAATTTCTATTGGTAACATAAATGCGATTTTACAGTATAACATAACAAATATTTCATATTTACAACGAACAAATTAAACTATATTATGGTTACGTTTATTAACGCATGGCAGTTGTTCCTAAAAATTCTTCAACGTGTTTCATTCTTGGGTCGAAGCCAGTGCAAGTACTAAGTTTAATTCATACGAATATTACGTAAGGATACATATATTACCTAATTTAATGTCATCCATTTGCTTGATGTGGGCAGGTGTTCAGATAATATCACGTAAAATCACAGCTGTCATCCCCAATGAGGTAGGCAAAGGAGTGTAGCTCATTATTTCGAACGCTGTTTATTCATTACTATCATATATGACAAGCCAACATACTTGTACTGAAAGGCTTATAGTTTTTTTTAGATGAATTAATTCCATAGAGTATGTCTAAGGGGTTTATTATTGTAAACTGATGTAATAAACTGTATATATATTATAAATTAAAAGATTTTAACAGTGCCGCCAGTCAACAATTCTTAACGAGGGTAGTAGTAATTGCTCGAACCAACGTACATGTAGGTATATATGTTCTATGTTGGAAACTACCGATGATTGCAATATAGCATTATAACCTGTGATATATATTACAGTTCATTAGAAACAAGTACGATGATGGTCTTAACCCTCTCGTTATGGGAGAAAACCCATGTCCAACAGTGAAACGATAATGGGATCAGAAAAAAATAAACAAGAAACTATTTAAAACCGAGATCCTGTAGTATTGATTCGATTTTGCTGAAATAATTTTCCGCAATCCAGATCTTCCAAATATTCGGGTCTCTTAAAGTTTTCGTTAACTCATTAAACGGTGAAAACTTTATTTGGAATTAATTAACAAACTTATAAGTCGTGAAAAATGTTTATCGCTGTTATTATTATTTTTATCATTTAATAATCGTTGGACATAAAATGGACAAATTGAGGTTTAAATTAAAACTAATACAAATTATGGATTGTAATTTGCAATTGATTATTTTTATTGTAATTGTAATTAGTGCACTGTCATAGGACAACTTAACATCACATCTGAAACCACCGAAGAGGAAGGCAGAGAAGTGTAGTACGCTCCCAAGTGACGTGTTAGCCACCAATGAAATAATTCCAACCATACAACAAACACAAAATCAGACTCCGAGCCACCACATATACTCGTAACTTAATCTCTCCTAATATACAACATCAGCTTTGAAACAATATGGTAGACTATTTCTTAGGCTTCTATTTATGATCAAAAACGAATGCCTAATTGAGCGCGAACGATTTACTAACATATCCAGCAAATAATTCAAACTTTCGATACGTTAAAGTTAAGACTTTCTGATCAATTTATGCGCTCGGGTACAGAAATAATAAAAAGAAAATATAGTAAAGAGAAAATATACGTAAATATGTATTTCAAAAACGGTACACTGAGAAACACGGTCAGAATATAAAATACCTCTATATTTGAAAGTAAAAATTCTTTGTGACTCTTTACGTTTATTTTCAATTCGTAAATTGGGACTAGAGAAACGATAAACTGTGAGAATGTCGATATGAATAAGAATTACAGTAATCTGCAGGTCACAGAGAAAAAGTGATAAAGAAACATGATACCATCTCCGCCGGTGTTAGAGCAGGCTGTAATTTATTCCAGGGTATCCCAACTGCCGGTACGTGGAGAGGCAATAATGAAAATGGTATATTTAGCTATGATAACATTGTGGGTAGACCCAGCGGCAAAATTTCAGAATGCGCATCACGTTTTGATAATTTTTCAGCTCTATTGACGAATATTATTACTGTCTTAAAGTTTGAATGGTCATTCAATTGTCTAGGCACGGCGCGACTTGCTTAAATTCAGGCGCCCGCTGGACCCTCAACTAGAGAGAGTAGGTACTATAAAACCAGACTGTTCCCTAATATGGATATAAGTATTTCTAAATACATACCTATGTAATTTTATATGTAGGCAAAACAAACACCGTATACATATCGTAAATGTTTGTCCTACGTGGGAATCGAGCCCACAACCCTCAGTCCCAGCGTTTAGGGTCTGTAGATAGATATTAATAAACATGCCAATATAGGTATTATGCTTCAACCGTTCTGCAGATTGGCGTTTACGTCGTATTAAAATTTGGAATTGCTATGCATAGACTAATAGTTATTGCAATGACACTGATACATTTTTCAGAGCGTTTTTATTCATGCAATTTGGCAACTGAGAATTGAAAAGAAGAAGAAAGTATATTTATTCCAACACAATACGCTCAAAAACAAATGAGAACACTTAATGGACTGGTTAAAAATGCCGTTAACCGCGGTGTATCTAACGCTGATTTTCAATGAGTTCAAATTTTGCGATTTAAATATCGAATAACCAGGTGAAAAGTAATTAAACTTTGTTGAGGCCAAGTAAATTTAGTAAACTTATTCTATTCAAATATTATCGAAAGGAAATTAAGTGAATAATAATTAGGTAAGTTTTTAAAGAAATTGTGTATTCAATGCATAGCCTTGCAGCTCCTCATTGTAAACAAAAATAGATTGTGACAAAAAAGTGTTGAGTTTTATATAATTTTAAACATTATAACATGATAAGTTTTAAACAAACTAATAACTGCAATCTGAGTGATGTTACCTAAAGCTAGATTCATTTCTATTCTTAAGTACGAATGGGTGGAGATACGAGTCTTGCAGTCAACTTGTTTATAGAAATTCTCCGAACAATATAGAAACTTCAAACAAATTTTATTAATTTTTAACTTGTAACTTTGAAATTGATTTCTTAGCGGCAATCTTTCTTCATCATCTAAGGCATAAGAGTCGCGTAAGCTTTATTTACAAACAATTGAAGGACCGACAACCTTCTTGTTACTAAAAATTGGATATCGTTTACGATACATTATCGCCACTAAGTTATAACTCTTTAAGAGCCAAGAAACTTATCTTCAATAAACATAAGTATTACAAGTGTTAAACAGAGAAACCATGGAAAACATATTAAGCAACTAATGACAGGATGTCGACTTCTCGCTAAGCACAAGATTAAGCACAAGAGAAAATTTGGGACAATAACTATTAATTACAGTAGGATAGATAAAGATAAAAGTAAGTGAAGAAAACAAATAGGAAAAAGCGAAGAAATAAAAGTACTAGCTAAAGTGGGCTTTACTAACTCTTTTAAAATAGGGTACCGATTGTAGGCGTTAGAGTATAACATATATTACCAGATTATGGCTCGTAAACGTTTAATAAACAATAATCGGAAATTAAGACAATGCTTAATGTATGTAGAAGAAAGAGACATTTTTTAGCGCAAATTGTTTTTCTAAGTAAATATAGGCTACATCAGTTATTTAATAACAAGTGTATATCCATAGAAAGAATGTATGTATGTATTCATAGTTTTCAATCGATCGATTTAAATCAAACTCTCCGTACCACAAGATAACGGCACCCAAACCTCCATATGTATATATTATGTATGTGCATTCCCTGCGTCTAATTTTGATGCTTAATATTTCAAGCTTAAAATAGATACCATTGTGTTTATAAAATACCAGTCGTGTTTATTATTCAACGTTGCTTGCAACTCATCTGGTACCGTCTCATGCGTGTGATATGGTCAGGGTTGGCACAGCCCGTTTTCCATATTATACGAAATGCACAGCCATGCCCCAAATGAAAATAAATCAGTATAAATACGAGTAAATAAAATCAAATAATTTGTGCTACAAGTACCTATTAATTCATTTCATATTTTAATTAAAACGTCCCTACTTGTTATATATATATATATATATTTTTTCAAAACATCGTTTTAAATAAATTAAAACAGTACAATACAGTGAATCTGAGACGAACCCCTGACTTTGAGGAAATTATCTTATTTATTATAAATTATCTTAATTAGAAATTATTATTATTACATCTGTTTTGGACCTCATACAGGACTGTAGTAATAGGAATTTCCGTGTCAGTTACTACAGCTGCCATAATTTGTTTATAAATTTTGTACAATTATAGTAAAAGTGTTAATGTTGAAATGTTTTTAACTAAGGAGTATTAAGGTATGTTAATATTATAAGCTAGATTTGTATGAATAATTTGAAGAGCAGTGGGTTTTCAGAAAAAAACTTTAGTAGTCATAGAAAACGATTATCAAGGAATTAATTAAAATTAACAGCGTCCCAGTATAATTCAAACATAATAAAAACTTTATTTTTCATAGTAGAAAAAAACGGTGGAAATAATAATAAAAAAAATATAATTAAACAAAAATTAATTATCCATATTACGTTTTCGAACGTCATTATCTCCATAATCGTCATTTCTATCTTGTGCACTTTCATACATGATATTTACCTACAATTCCAACATAAAATGTAAAGTAAAGTATAATAAAGTGACAACCTTAATATTGTGTTTGGTATTGTGTAAAAATTGAACACATCTGGTACCGGATAATGTTATCAGTATTTTATTAACAATTTCTTTAAGTTGGTAAAATAATTATTCACGTCGAGCGGTAAAAGACTTACAATGGCAGCTGGCAGCTATTATAATCAGAACGATTATTTTTAACTAATATGATTCACCATTTTAAGATTAAAATATCTCCTGAAGTACTGATGAAGGAAAATATTTTAAGGAAACCTGAATGTCCTGTAAGCCGTGACTTGAGTAACGTGACAGACGTTAGCCTTCACTTTTGTCACTCTGAGAAGAAACATAAGCGTCAAACTGATATAAGATTGAAGTTGATCGTTATATGTTTTTCCGTTTTACTTAATAAGAAAGTAATGAAATAAATGAATATGTAATTAAAATAATGATGAACATAATTCTTGTTGGAGGCAATTATAAAGCTTCTTCTTAGTGGAGTGGATCGTGTGTGAATAGCTCAATATAAATTTAATACTTAGTTCAATGTATTATATACCATTTCGTTATAGAATGGCTGGCTAACGTTGTCACGCCATATGTTTCTTCTGAGTCCCTTTCTTGTATTCAATATTCAAATTTCATAGACCAAACCCTTTTTTATCAAATTTAACAGCGTCGCAAGAATTGTTTTTATATATACATACCTATATACATACAATATATGGTTTCATCACCTTGAGAATGGCTAGCAAGTTATTTGAAGCGGTGTACTTAGTTATTTAGTTTATTAGTAATTAGTTACTTAGAAATTAGCTACTTAGTAATTAATTAGTAGTTACTTAGTTGTCAGTTAGTTAGCAGTTAGTTGTTATTTAGCTAGTAGTTAGTTACTTTTTTACTTCATAGTTAGCCAGTAGTTGGTTAGCTCCGTAGTTCGTTAGTGGCTAGTTAGTTAGTGAGTAGTTAGTTAAATAATAATACAAATTTTTCTATAGTAGCACGTATATATCTTTTATGTTGTAAAATAACAAACTATCAGACCACATTGCACAAAAAAATTCTGAGTATATTTGTAATTGGCTATTAACTTTCAAATCAGAAGCTTTATTTACTCGCCTCTGACGTAACAGCATTTGAAACAATTTCCTCCATGTTCTTGACTTTTTACTCAATTAAGCTCAAGACATACATATGTATGTATGGTACGTACAACGGATTAGTAAAAAAGTTACCTTATTTAGCATATCAACCGTAATTTATGTTAAAAACGAATTACACAACGTCTGTGCTCGACTTTGAAATAATAAGCTTCTTACAAAAGTAATATGAGTTATTAGTCTTGTAATTTGTGTAGTAATAACATTGTCTTTGTATGTACTAACTCACGCAATTAGTCGTTAAATTAATTCATTACACATTAATTTATTCTTTATTCAATCATTCATTCATTCAAAAAAATTAAACCACTATGTGCATTGTAATAAATCATAATAAACTTTTAATTTTTCATGATATTACTATATAATACAATAATTCAACAACACAATGTTCATATAATTATTGTATGTACATTGTATTATTGGAACTGAAATTGATATTCTAGTGTTTAATTTAATTTAATCAGACTCAATTTTGTTCGAACGTCATTTAGTGTTACAAAAAGATTTTGATTGTTCTGTTCATATTCTTGTCATTCTATATTATTATGCTGTGTTTATGTATTTAAGTAATTAGTGTAATTGGTGTATAACCGTAATAATTATGTCAATAAATAAATAAATAAATATTATAATATTGACCATGAGAATTTTCATGGAAGTGATGTGGTAATGATGGAAAGAGTTTTGAATGTTCCTTCCAACTAAACATGCAATAGAAAGTTTTATAATTTTTATTTTAGTAAATTAATTATAAATAATAATTATCACGGATATTTAAAAAAATAGGTTGATTAATGTCTCGGTGGTCGTGTTGGTTGCAAGTGCGACTGCCGATCGGGAGGTCCTGGGTTCGATTCCCGGGTCGGGCACTACTAAAATTTTGTAATTTAGATTTTCTAGTAGTGGCTTGGAGTCTGGATACGTGCCCCATGCATGGCAACGTGAAACGTGGGAATGTTCTCCATTCCTCTGCCTACCTCTTTGGGGATTACAGGCGTGAAAATCGTTATATACAAAATTAGTTCATGTCTATCCTGTCACCGTGTATATAGTTACTATAAATATTTCACATATCGGTATATAGTTATAATAAATATTTCGTAAAATCAAATTGAACTTTTCGTTTTGATGTTTCTATACATATTTGAACGGTACGCTGATAGTCAGACAGCTCGTTTTGTTTTATTTCCTGAATGATAATCAAAAGCGCCCTGTAATGTTAATATTATAAATTACGTGTGACATTCTGATGGAGAATGGTGAATGTCGAAGAAAGACATCAGGTCTCTAAGGATGGAGATATTTAATACTCGGTACTCTCTACCTTCTCCGTAAGCGATATGTCGTAATGGTATAACCTAATATTCGACTATCTATAAGATAAGCATAGACGTTGACGCAATAGCAGCCAGTAGGAGCGAATTCTACTATTGATATGAATAGTGCTTCGAAGGCGCAGTACTAAAGCCGTGTCCATTTTTTCACTCAGACTCCGCGTAGAGTGTCCATGCGGCTAGCAAATATGCGGATAATTTTGGGATAGACTATTTGTTGATTAAAATGTCTTAATTGATTCCTTAGGTTAAAAGGTTTTTGATTGGTGACCACGCAACCCTCAACGCAGAGCACGACGGCCACCAGAGTCCCGGGACATTAGTATTGTTGCATTCTTAAACATGATTTTACTCTTAGAAAGAGATTAAAGTTATATTTTACCATGCTGAGTACATATATGTAGGTTTTTAGACTACAGGGTTTTTTTCATTGTTCCAGAAACTACTAATTCATCTAAAAACAAATGTTTCATTTCGAGTTTCAAAATGCTTTATTCAATATTAGTATCTTTAACAATACTCAATTACGTATTTCTGTAGGTACTTCCTATTTTTTAAGTGCAGCATATTTACTGCATTATATTTTTTAAGAATCATATACATATATTGTAAATAAATGTCGTCCAATTAATCACATTCAAAATATAAGTTAAAGATATTGTGATTTCTTAACGACTGGTTTACATATTATTATTTCTGAACAATATCTATTAAAACAGAATGTTTCTATTTAAAACGTAACGTAATACGTAAAATTATGCCTCTAATCCCCGAAGAGTAAGACGACTGTTTCACCCGTTAAGTTTACGCAACTTAAGTTCAATTGTCCTAATTTGAAATGTTAAATAATAAGAGAATATTTCCATTTTAAGTCTTGTTACCAGTGAAAATGTTCGCGCAAACTAACCACCTGACTTACCGCATGAAAGATTAATCACATCACGTAAAACCTATTTCCCTCGGGAATGTTTTGTTTAGAGGTGTGCATGTGCTTTCAAAGCTATTTTAAACAGTAAGAATATTAAAATACGGTAACTCAATTTTGCCACCACTTATAGTAATTTTCTTTAGAGGTAGAAAATTTCAAAGATTTTACGTTTAGTGTACACACCACGAAAATAAATGCCTAAAATGGACAATTGAAATGAACATAATAATATTCAATACATTTTTCCTACGTCATGTTCTTTACAATGATGCGATTGCGATACATGTATTAGTAAAACTTTTGACTCCCTTATCAGCCAGTATGTGGCCTACGCTCAAGATCTAAGCGTGGTTTCCCTCGGTACAGGCCGTCATCAATATCAACCCAAAACTGGAACAAATTCATACAATGAGTAAAGAATTTAGAGGTAACTAGTCAGGCCTTAAGCCAAAGACATTAAGCACTTAATTATTTTTGCTTACCTCAAGAGACAGGGCGCGTATGTACAACAATAATAGGAAAAAATTTAGTAGTAGAAACGCTTTAACATAATTTCATCCAATATCAGAAAAATAGAATTTTACAGAAGTCGCAAGCTGGCCCACACAAAACAAAATCTGTGTTCAAAACTTAAATTGAACTTAAACTATATTTGAAGAACCAGATGTGGTGTCCACTTTTAGTCTTTAACGGGAAAGACCCGCCCTGGCAGTGGAAATACGGCTGTTTTGTTATAATTATGACAGTCGGAAAGATACTTTCACCGCACTGCGGCATGTTTTGTACAGTTTTACAACACACACACGCGACAAAAGTCACATTCATAAATATAACATATATGTACCATTGGAAGATTGGTAACGATTTAAAAATAAATATTTGCTACAATAGAAAAGTTCTTCAATAAAACAAGGTGTGGTAACCCTAGCTCTGGAACTAAGAATTATTATAGAGGCTCAAGCGAGCGGTAATAGAAAACTGCATTCAGAATTCAAAGGAATAAGGAATACTTTACAAAAGTTATTTTGAATGGGAAAGTTCACGAAAATATTATGGTTCTTATATAATTTCCACAACTTAGTAGGCGAGGAACGGGCACTACTAGAGTTGTTTTATTGACTTTTATGACGGGGTTGTAGTTGACGAAGTTGTGGGTCTGTTGTCGTATTCAATATGGCAGCCAACAGTGCCAGTCGTAAATAGTTTGGGAAATATTACTTTTCGACAAAGTTCAACAAAACAGTATCCAAAATGTAACCCGAACTCTTAGCTTTACGCGCTCTTTCAAACTCTCACCTAACGTCACGCTGTTAATTCACCGAAGGGGTTGACAGAGTAGTGTAGTCCCACAATAATGTAGTTCACTCTCACGATTTCCCGCGATTCAATGACGGACAGAGTAAAGAAAATGCAACTAGCGATCACTCATTCAACAATTGACTTGAAGAGATACAGAAATTACTTATGTTTTCGTTTGTACTTCAAACCAAAAAGTTTGAGAGCGTTTTTAGTTTTTAAAAACCGAAGATAACGCCATTTTGTATCTACACGAATAAAAAAACATGAAGCTCTGTTACAAACCCCGAAATCAAATCGTAATATATTTTTGAGTGTGTTTGAACTGAACAAAAGACTCGATCGACTCTCGAACACATTCGTTTGATATATTCGCCATCCGCACCGCCCCAGAAATTCCATTACCGACCGATTCAAAGAACGAACGGGATATCTAATCATTCACTTAAGTAGGTCACGATTATATTTGCATATTCATGACTGACTGTGAAAATAAATAATGGGGGCCACTTAGACGTTTTGAAATCACTTCCGTAGGCGTTCCATTCGCACTTTTATTGTACTGTTAATTACCTTATATCTGGCACTTCTTTTTTACAGCTAAATATTCGTTAGTATCGTTAGTACCCACTGGACCAGCGAACTAGTTATTAGACGAAAATATCCAATTCAATCCTAAGAAATCCTAAAGAAAGAAATCCTAAAAGTTTCAGTTCAAATAAAATTCATTTGGATTTTTTTTACTTAGAAAATCTAGTAAGAATTTCCAGTAGTGGCTCGATGTTCGAATTTTGCGCGAGATGTATGGCAAGAGGCTCGCCTGTTATTCGATGATGGGATGGAAATGTAACTGGTGAAACGTGTGACTGTACTACACTTCCCTGCCTACTATATCGGAGATTACAGGCGCGAAGCTGCGTATGCGTTTATAAAACTAATTTCTATCGGACAATAGCTATAAATCACTACATATTTATATGAATATAGATATAGCGTTTGTTAGTAGCTAGCAGTTTGTGATTATAGAACTATTCCACTCGGTGCGTTCTACCTACCCTTAAAGAGTCCTGCGTATCAAAATAAAATTAATCGGCTTGAAACACAAACACTATTTAAAAACGTCGTGCACAAAATGGTACTTCTAACAAAGGGTTGCCTTAACGTTGTGCAAATGAAGAGGGAGACCTAACAAAGCTGTTGGTTTAATTATGAAAACAATTGTACTTTTTACAATATCCGCTATGTTTGTACAGGGCGCGGTATCACAAGGGTTGGATTTTCTAATCATTTTTTCTAACTGCTCAATTTCCTTCATTCGCGTGTCCATAAAATTTCATAATGGCCATGTTTGCATATATTTTTTTTGTGTCCCGTTTTTAAATCGTATATTCTTTTGAAGCCAATCATATAATAATGTATATAAGTTTACATAGAATATAAGTTTACATAGGGAGTCTGGCTGGCAGATCGCGGTATGGCGCAGTCAGTCTAGGCTAGTCTAGTCAGCTAAATGCCCTAGCCGCCTATGGCTCAGCCGCGATAGGCAGTGCGGGAAGCTGTGCTTTCCGATCCCTAACCCGCATGCCCAGCGTTGGGATAACGGGTAAAGCCCCTAAGGGGAGGCTTATGCTCAGCAGTGGGCCGCAATATACTGATGAAGCTGATGATAACGAGTATTGTATTATAGTATCAAGTAAGTTGCCTCTTACAACATCATGTATCCCGGCATCGGCTTATAATATTTACAAGTTATGGAATAATCATGAGTCATAGAGCAGTTATATCTGATAGAATAGTTATGAGTCATTGAATATTATAGCAGTCACAGAATATTGTAATAGTGAAACTTCCATAGACATGTTTTTAAAAAAACGGTTTATTGAGATATCACATTAATTGCAAATGAGAGATTAATACTCGGAAATAAAAGAGTATTAATCCATCGGAAGATCTGACTGATACAAGTAATTATATTCCTTCAGTCTTATTCAACTTTGGTTTTGCTTCGCATAGAAAATGTTTAACATATCCACAACTTTGTTTAACAACTCATAACGATTCGCGTAATTATTATTTTCGATCAACAGATATCGATGTAAATAAAACTCCCATTAAAAACTTGTTCCTCCCAATTTATCTTCAATAACCAATACAAATAACGCGAATTATTTCTCGGTGGACGGAAAGTTGTAATTTTCACCGGTTTCATCAAAATTCTGGGTTGAATTTTCACGATAAAACGTGAATTTGTGGACCAAGAAAGTTTTGGTGGCCAGACGACGAAACCAACTATGCGAACTTCGAAGACCCAGATCTGTTGAGCTTTAAATATTTTTTTTAAATCAACGAACTTCGATGTAAGTTAGTATTGGTTACTTGCAAATAAAACATTAAACAAATCTCTAAAGAATGCTTATATGAAAACAGTCATAAATGTGTTATTAGCGGTGACGTCTGTAAGGTTGGAGATATTTGACACTTGGTGTTCATTGCCTTCCCCGAAAGGGTTGTGGCGTGGTAATATAAAAAATTAACACTTGGATATAAATAAGTTATTAAATTTTACACCGCCTTGACTTTTTTTCGTTCAAACAATAATTAGAAAGTATATATTTCGTGTACTTTGACAGCTGACTGCCTCCGCTTACTTTGGGATCAAATGGCCACTGTCAAAATGTCACCAGCGAGGTCGAGGCGGACGTCTATTCTTTAAAACGTAACATCACGCCTGTAATCGTCGAAGAGGTAGTCAGAGGAGTGTAGTACACTCCCACGTTTCACCAGTTACGTTTACGTCCTACTATGGGATAGGTGGTGAGCCTATAGTCTTTTCTGTACACCTGATAATTACAAAAAAATATTTTTACGCAATGTAAATTGAATTAGTTAAAATGCAAAACGCTAGCCAGCACCCTACTTCTTACACAAAAGCTTCAAGTGTGCTTAGTTACTTTATTGAACGCCTTGCACAAGTGGCTCAATTACGGTATGGCTGTTGCGCTCTTTTGTTATTAAATGCCTTGCTTTTTGTTATCCGAACTCAATTTGTGCAGATGAAATGTTCCGCGAGCGGTCTTCAGCAACCTTTTCTGCTTCCTCATATTAATAACACATATTTCAATGGCTTTCCTTAATTTGTAGCTCACGATTTAAGTAATTATAATTTTGTATCTACAGATATCTTTAATTTATCGGCAATAGGCACGTCATATGACTCACATTTCCTAGTTATACAATACACTTTCGTTTATGTATAAGTGAAATATGCTTACTTTTTATAATTAAACTCTAAGGTGTGCGGGTTTCCTCACGATGTTTATCGTCATCGTTATACTTAACAGGTATTATTTAATATTAAAACGCTATTTACTTAGAAATGCATACCAGGATTTGAGTTCGGGCTCCCGGGAGTGAGAAGTCACATTCCAAACCACTAAGCTATCACTCCTTTAATAGGCATTTATGAACTTACAATTTATCTTCTCCTTAGTTACCAAAACGCAGTCTGCTTGGTATGAAACTAAGCAGTCATGTCTGAATTGTATCACCATGTTGAAATGATGGCCATATTGTCGACTGTTTAAAAATATTCTGCGTAAGTAAAATAAAAAAAAACAGCTAGCATTGACAACTATTATCAAAATACTTTTTCACTCTGAAAACTGAAAGGTGAATGTATGAGAATTTTTTTTTCATAAAGCCACAGGTGTCCATGTAAATTATGTTAAAATATTCCACGTTTATATAAAAGCGAAACATCTTTTGGAACAGCTGCCCTGAACGTAGCGTGGACAAGATGTAAATTTTAGTTTATATTAAAATACCTACACTGAACATTAGCGGACGCCTGACTCTGGAGGCGATTGGACCCGTGCTGCGGCAGTGGTTGAAGCGCAAGCACGGGGTCCTCACCTTCCACCTGGTGCAGGTGCTGTCGGGGCA
>DWDU01000038.1:0-29256 GCA_018245575.1 Jemadia suekentonmiller | reverse complement strand
AACTGGTGAAACGTGGGAGTGTTCTACACTCCTCTGCCTACCTCTTCGGGGATAACAGGCGTGATGTTACGTAGATATTAATATTCATATTGTTTGTGAAAATATTCTAGTGATATGGAGAATAAAATTTTATACCTTTCCTTAATTTACTACTTTTACACAGTTTGGTATTCGCTTATTGTAGAAAACAGTAGTAGACTTGAAATATAAGCAAATTAATTAGAAATTCTATATATATTAAATAAAACAATAAAAACTGTTAAGTCGTAAGTATTTAGTTCAGTTATAAAACTTCTACATACCTATAGTATCCAACCGCTTGTTATTTTAGTGTAACTCTGTGTAGGTGGGACCTTAGATATTGGTTATAATCTTTAATAAATCTTGTTTATCTTCACTGCCGCGTACTTACACGCAATAACCGTTTTTAAAATATCCATCAAAGTCTTCGTAAGAATATTTAGTTATTTCGAAATGGTACGCGACACAATACTGAACGTAACATGTTTTTTTTCTGACGCTCCCAATGCGTTATCGGTGAATGATGGTGTCATTTTCAAAAATAAAACGGCCCTCTCCTCCGCTGACGAGAACGCACGATCACTTCACATTAATATATTAACAGAATAATGCGTTTTAGCTCTCTCAACTTATAACGTTGCGTTAAATACTTACGTAGCTCTATAAGTATAAGTACAGTTACATCGGAAAGTGTTAGCCCTAAAATATTCCTCATCCAAACTGATTTTTAAACTTGACACGTCAATCCAAAGCGTCAAGTTCGAATTGCTAACGCCTTTGTCAATGTAAATATTGACGACAAAAACTAACGCTACGTAAGCCGATTGTTCCCGAACGTCGCTCGCCTAAATTAGCTGAGATTTCATTCTGAGAAATATTTCGGTAATAGCTGAATGAAGCCTTATCCACACAAGGCCTTCCTGAGCGATCTTTCATTCTCGGTATCTATAAAAAGTATTTATTGTATTTTGTGCAGATGACATCAAAATGTGTTGTTATCAATTCGTGTCACAGTCATTAATTGCACTGACTGTAACTATTTAGCGCTTTTTATTTCTATACGCATACATACCTATGTATCTATCAATACATGTAATGTTCAACACAAGTAAATGTTCAACATATTTTTCAGCCAAAAAATAAAATAAAAAACATTCCAATATCAATTAAAAGGTTAATTGAATAGCAACAGTACGGCACTTGATATAAATTGGTTGTTTATTTTTGTAACAAAAAGAAATTACGTCCAGAGAGAGGGTCTTGTTTAATTAAAACATCAGAAAGCAAAATTAATTATTCTCGGCCTGCAGTGGGCGGCAGTGGCTGCAGTTGTTTATTTGTGCCTAACGTATGTATTTCAGGACGTAGCTTGAGAGGGAAATCCTCGCTCGAAATTTACTATTACAACGGTTTCGCTTAATTAAAATGTCAGCTCTATGCGTATGGAATAAAGAGCAATTTGGTGGGCGAGCCAATTTCCGTGGGACTTGTGACGTTTTTCTAGGTTGCGTGGATGAACATCCTGTGCAAACTTTGTATAATTACAGTCTGGGATTTGGCGTTTGCCTCTGTTTAATTATAACTGGCACTGGGATGCAAATGTCTGCGGGCGCTCGCTCAGATATACTCCTAGTTGGCTAAAACTGTTTAGTTGGTAAGCGTAGCTTAAAATTGTTTCAGTAACGGCTTTATATTTCTACGGATTTTTATTACTTTAAATTCGCAAAATTACATTAGGTAACCTAGTAATGTTCTACCGTATTTGTAAAGTAACTAAAGTTGTGCTCTCGTCAACAACAACACTTAAATTGTGATAACATGATGGGTCATTGCTTTCCTCTCCAAATGGAGCCCCACTTAACCCTTTAAGGATAAGCCGCTAGGCTGACCAAGTGCAGATCGCAGTTCTTAAATGCCTTAGAAAACTTTATGAAGCGCGCTAAGACGTGTAAGTTTCGATAAAAATAATCCTTCGAACTTTAATTTTAATACACATGTAAATTTGTAAGATACCTACCCGCTACAATTTACAGCTAAACTGCAAATTTACAGCTAAGCTACAGCTAAACCCCGAAATAGGCTGCGAAAATTTTGACCACTCAACCATAATTACTCTTGGTATATAAAAATCACTAATTTTAATAACATAATAATTTGTAAAGAAACTGACGATAGTACAAAATTATGATAAATCGTATCTACCAAAATGAGATCATCATTTCTACAGCGAAAGCAATAAAAATATCAGAACTTAACAGGCTCGTTCTTTTTCTAAAACTTTCATATGTAAAGGGATGCACCCGGTGAATCATACGGTGCATTAAATGTGTCTGCATACAGCGCCTTCATTGGCCATTCCGAGCACATTACCGAGTGTCCCGCCAGCGCGCCGCCGCACCATCTCCGACCGCATGCAAACTCGTTCTCATGCGCTACTGAGAAACGCTTTATGGCCGAGACAATGATCTACACTGTAACATATCTCAGTAATGTAAATGCTTGATGATTTCGTAGTCGCACACACATATTTTCATTGCTGAGTTATAAAAAGTTTCAATAATATTATAACACGCATAAGCTATCAGTTCTATAAGGATAAAAATATTTGGCACTTGCTGCACTCTGCCTGTCCCGTGAGGTATTCAGCGTTAGGATATAATAGTAATAACGTGAACGTTATAATGAATCATATCGGAAATTTTTAATGTAAGAAAATTGAAGTTAGATTAATGCGATGAAATTGGCAACAAAAAATAGTTGGTCGTCGATAAATCATGGCGGGTCATTTTTTATACATTTGGTAGGTCAGCCACGCGAATACTAATGACATAGATTGTATGTAAAGAAATTAGCTACGTGGGTATTTAATTTAAAAGCTGAAAGTGACCGTTTCATTTTCTAGTACCTACATACTTACCTTTTGATTAACAATTTGATTTTGATTAATATGTAGTTTTGAATGACAACAATACATTAGAAATTTATTCCGTTTACTTATGAGTATCGCTGTTATTATCTTAGTTTGCTATCGATCGCTAAGAATTTGCCACCTTTGCATTTGTGGTTGATTAATATAACTATCACAATAACGTTATCAAAATAATGAAACCCCAAAAAAAAATACAATACTCAATTTGTGCAATGTAAGCAAACCTTCGGTAGTTAAGATTTTTCAGTTGATCAGTAAAAAGATTGTATTTACAAGATAAATTTAACATAAACCTATTAAAATTCAGGAAAAGAACTTCATGTGAATCAAAGTATGCTTCGTTACTTGTATTAATTGATTTCTATACAAGAGAATAATAACTTAGATATTTGCTTATCCAATATTCCGAGACTGGTTTCTGATGAATGTGCCGTCATTATTAGTTATTTGCCTATGTGGCTAGTATCTGTAGGTACGACCATTGCATACAAAGCAACGAGTAAAGAATGCATCTGTATCCTTATATTATACAATTGCTACTGGAACTGCTGGCATACGGCTTAATTACCAACGTTTATTCATTCCTTGTCATATTAACTTGTGAATTTTCATTACAACTATCGTTCTTATGTACTAGTACCTACGGGTTGCAAAACGATATTCGTAATTAAAATATTTCGAATTAATTAAGTGCTTAATTTATTGTTCATGAAGGTAGAATAATTAAACTGATAAATTTTATGACGCAATGTGCCTAGTTGCAATAATTACTGCTCTAATGGCATATAAAAGGATACGTTATGACGGATGTTATTATATTGCATCTGCACAATTTATTTAAAATTTTACTGGCATACGCACGTAAACACATACGTATATTTAAAACGCATTATTAATTTACGTGAATGTTGTTAGAAATTCTGCTCATTAGTCAGTGATAGACAAGATTCTACATACATTCAGAATGACTGAAATGCACCTTAGTACATCACACGATTAGGTAAAATATTTGCCGTAATGGAAACATTCATGCTAATTAAATCGAATATAATGTGTCGTTCAAGATAAAATGTGACCCGTCTATCTCGGATAGAGTCATCAATTTCAATATAACTTGTCATAATACACAATGTATATTGATCGTATATTAAATAATAGCCACGATAAATGTGCACTGATCGACAATTCAACGTTCCACTGTTTTTATATAAAAGCCATTTATAATATTCATAGCTGCTCATAAACATGTATTTACGGTTTTTATCAACGCCGGTAACTGTTTATGTAATCGTTAACGCGATAATTAATACATGTGCCTTTACATTCGAAATTTAAACTTTTCAATTTAATCGTACGTACGTGTAATTAATAAATATACGCGTTTATAAATCTTTTTAGTTCGGAATGCATTGCGTCACAGTTTACCAATCGTACCACACCTACTTAACCGGAACTACCGGTTTCAGTAAACTGCAAATTATATATAGTTCTGTCGCCCGCCAGAGTACGGTTCTATTTTTATTAAGAAATAATGTGCAAATATAAATAGTTTAATTATTTGTATTTTACAATAAGATTATAAGGGGCTATTAACTTATATTTGACACTGAGTGCTGCCTGCGTACCCCATGAGTGACCTGGCGTGAGGTATGCATGTATGTATGTATGTACCATATTTAAACGAATTGTAATAAAGAAAAATTTCTTTATACTTGTGGAAAGAGGTAAAGCAAATTTGTAGTTTATCTTTATTAAGCAGGAAAAATAGTTATTTACTTAAATTTGACTGCCTCGTTGGTCGTATTGGTTATAAGCGCGAAAGGTCTTGGGTTAAAATCCCGGGTCGGGAACTACTGGGTATTTCTAATTTAGATTTTCTAGTTGTGGCTCGGAGTCTTGATATGTGCCCGGTGTATGGCAATAGACTCACCACGTATTCCATAGTATGATGTAAACACAACTGGTGAAACGGGTGAGTGGTCTACACTCCTCTGCCTACCTCTTTAGGGAGTACAGACGTGATGTTACGTTCCACTGATCTCTGATGAAATAAATGTTTACACATACCTCCCCAGTTCACTAGATCTTGGTCAGTGGATAGAGATACAATCCACTGTTAGAAGACACTAAATAATTTAAAGGCAAATCCATTCATCGAGGTAGACTGACTGACTAAACTACCTTGTTATTAACAGCCCTTAGGCATTTTAATTTCCATTGGTTTTTTAAATAAGTGTTTATACGATACAGTTTAATGGCCTATCCCCTTCGTGATGGGAAGGTAAGATGCGTTTTAGATGAACCAGCTTTACCTTAAGCCTGGACTACCCTCTCACAAGCACTTAATGCCAATTATTATTTTAAAAATGGGAATAGAAATTACCACACAGCTTTTATTGTATAATGCCTTATATAAATTACGTTATAAAAAAGTTTGCGTGGAAATATTAAAACTTGCTTCCTAAAAAATTAGTCGGCGCTACACGATAAAAGATCTTTATTACTCAAATTGCAACCAAAACGTGTAATAGAGTACGTTCTTACGTAATATCTCAGGTTGTTTTGAACACCTTAGTCTCCTTACATGTCTTTTTGTACGATAGCCAGATATAATTTAAAATGAACCAAGACTTCAAAGTTATGCTATTTATGTCCCTACTATAAATTATATTTTAATAAACTAAAATTCATACTATTCAAGTTTTGTTCCAAATTATCAATTTATTTTGTATGAAAATAGTCGAGACGACCTATTATTTCGTATTAATTTAAGCTATTTCATACAAAATGGTTCTTTCTGTATAAATAAACATATGTCACAAAGAATCTCCATACTTTAGCTCTAACTAACGTTGTAAAGATCTTTGAAATCTGCAAAATAGTCTAAAATTCAGACTATTTTACTTTATTTAATCTTCTGGACTATTATACTACTTCGATTCTAAATAATAAAGAGATCGAGGATTATGAATAACGCTAACAAAGTGGTGACTAATCGGAGTGTTAAATAAAATGAGCGTGCTTTCCGTACATAAAATAACTTTTACAATTGCAACTGTATTGCGAAATAAGGTGTTATTCGCATGTATTGTAGGGAGCATGTAGTCAAGGCGGGAGCATTGACCCGTGGTGCTCTAAATCAGGTTGTCTGAGGTCGTTACTTCGTTTGCGCGTCCGCTCGTAGTGCGTCGCTGCAACTGCGTTGTGGGATCACTCGTCACACACAATCAACTGCAAAACACTACTATTGTCGGCGAACGATTAAAACAAAGTCACGGCCGGGAAGCAAGGAATGTAGGCTTACTAACGGTTAATATCATTTAGTAACGTATTTGAAGTGTACATCGTGAACATCACGTGCATTATCAATTTGATCAACTCCATTATCGTTACTGTCATTATCAAGCCTTTTACCGTTCACTGTTAGAAACTGGTCCCCTTACAGAATGAAGATTGTTAAGGCTGGAATTTATGTATAAAATACACTTTGAGACAAATTTAATAGGTATTGTCAGTTATTATATACAAGTCCTTATGTTTCTTTTGATAGTTTATAAAAGTGTACCTATATGTATATAGCGAGGCACATTCGTGTAGTGTTTATTGTTCCAAAACCTCTTAAGTCGAGGTTGCTGAAATACATTCAATCCGTGATTGAAATGCGTCTTTTAAATGTCGACGTTGCGATTCTTAGGTTTTGTATTACTTAGTTGGTAATGTACTGAATCTAATCAGCGTGCATTGTGACCGTCACGTCACCTACGTCATGCAGACATGCTAGGAGATAACTGTTCTACCTATCGCTACTATACTTACAGTACTTATATACTAAAGTACCTACAATGCGTACATGGGTTTATATACTTACGTAAAATATAGCATTTGTCGATAAATCTCTTATCGTTTCCCTCTAGACCAGGGATCTTAAAAAGCAATAAAAAGTTGAGGCTATAGTTATCCACGCTCGTCAAGTGCGTAATAATAGAATTGACACAACCCAGAGAACTTGATTGATAGCCCTAAAATAAGTCAATTTATAAAAAATTTCTTTATAAGCGTCATTTACCTTTAAAACCATACTTTTTTATAGATAGAGATGCGAAACAGAAGTCGCATTCAAAACCGTCGGATTGAGAAGCTGAATGCTAAACCAATATAAATTATAGAACCAAAATAGATTTTTCTCTCTTTTGGTCACATATGTAAACTATATAATATATTAATATATCAGATATGATAAATCTCAAACGCTACAATAATGCAATTAGGATGATTGGCTTATTTCCTACAGTATTTACATGAACATCAACCAATATATAGATGTATATACTACGCATGTTAATACGCTCATATATCTCTTGTCCGATTCTCTGCTCGTATGAACTGTAGTCGAGATGTATAAATCGTGACGTCAGCGAGGCGTGGATCAAAGATCGCACTGGTACAATTCGCCTCTGTTCATATTGAATCGCAATAATAGGGTTGTCACAACAACAAAAAATATATTAAAAAAGAGACATTAAAACGTTAATACTATCGAAACGTTAAAACACATTAAAACGTTATACAACCATTATTATTAAATATTATTAGTAAAATAAATTTCAAATCATTAAATTTAACATTAATATAATACATATATGTTTAACCTAAACTGATAAATTAACTATCAACTACTCTATTACGTGTCGTTAGACATGATTAAGTACCTACAGCTATTTATTACATTTTCAATAATGTTAGTCTATTTCGATAATATTCAATTAATATCTCCGCAACTATGTAACAGATGTGTTTCGCTGACTTTATTAAGAAGGTCGTGGCGATTGTTGTTTATTAAGCTAACAGTGATAACCCTGTCGTCAAGGCAATGTCCTTTGCGGACCGGGCACAGAACAACATTGTGATGATTTAACTGGGGCTCGCAACGAGCAAAAATAGTCTTTTCCGACTCGACTCCACGTGATATATTGGCTTCGTACTCTAATAAAATCTTATATTTACATGCACTTACATCCTCTTTCCCATTCTCGCTGTCGTATATTTGCCATAGTACAACAAAATGCTCATGATAAGTAAATATGTAGGTACTCATTAAAAATTTAGAGTGAAATGTATTCAACATTACGCATAATTACAAATACCTATGTATCTATGAGTAAAGAAGATTTAAATATGATTGTGTGTGTACCGACTTAACTCACTTATGATTATCGTAGTGTCTCGACTAACTTCAGTCCTAAGGGGGCCTCCTTCATGTACTGTGAACTACCGTCGATTGCAGCGAGGTCGCGGAGGAGTCTGACATGTAATACTAAGATAAAAAATAGATACTTAAACATGATTAAAACGTTGGCCTGATATAGTAACGTGGATTGCATCAAGTAATACAGTTCTGTAACACGTAACAACCAACAGCAGTTGTCGTAAACGTAGTAAACATGAAGTAACTATCAATTCATTTTAAATTAATTTACGGTTACATAAAATCTCTCTCGGTGATAACAAACACTTAAAACGTTAGAATAATGGCCCCTGAAACTGCGGGTTGCCGTGATCTTGAATAACAATGTGGGCCGGCGTAAATTTATGTCTATTTATAAGAATAACTTTTACGCACTGTAAGTTCCTTGTAGCTATCATAATACAGTGATAATTACAAGCCCATAAATTTTTAACTGTTCAGAACTTATAGGAAACTTTTAAACCATTTTAATGGAATGGTTGTGGCTTCTATGTATAACTTTATTATGACTTCGAGTTGTTGGTCGAGTGGTGGTAAACGCGACTGCCAATTGAGAGGTCCTGGGTGCGAATTCCGGGTTGGGATCTATTAATTTTTTTGTCACAGATATTCCAGCAAAAAATTCTAGTATAGACTCACCCCCTATTCTGCAGTGGTACGTAAATGTAACCGGTGGTAGGAGTGTACTGCACCCCTCTGCCTCTACCTCTTTCAAATTAAAATGGGATTTATTCAAAATTGTTTCCATAGAATACTTGTGTACGTACATCATTAAACTAGTGACGCTTCGGAAAATACTTCGCTATGAAAAAGAAGCAGCAAAAGAAACTGCATAGGTGTGCTACTGCATCTTATAAAATAAACATTTATGTTCTAATATTACAATAATGTGGATTAGTTTATTATGGAGCTGGAGCTTATCACACCAAGCATGTTTATCATTTAAATAATCATTTACTTTGTGATAAGCTTCTTTAAGAAGATTTACTACAATAATGGATTTAAACTTTTTATGTGAGAGATTAATGACGTCTTTTGGTATTTTATTGTAGCAGCAAATATAGGTCCCCATGAAAGAGTCTTCTGCTCTTTGAGGATTATAGGCGTGATGTTACGTTTAACTTTGTTTTGCTTTTTGCGTCGCTAGTTGTTTCGCTTCTTATATTCTCATGTATCAAATACGTAGTTTACAAATTTGATTTTTAGTATTCGATCACAAAACATGTATATACAATATTACGTCTATGCAATATAACATAATAAACATTTATTGCCACGCTAGAAGCTGTATCTACAACATTAAACAAACTGTCTCCTGCTGAGACACTTTGTTCCGTCACAAGAACACATCTAACTATTTGATTTTGTAAACAACGGCAAACTAACGGGTATTCAATCTGTTTAACCACAGGGTGTGACGCAATGATTAAAAATAGGTTTCAAACAACTTAACATCACGCCTGTAATCCCCGAAGAGGTAGGAACAGTAATGTAGTAGGTACCTACAGTTCCTTGTTTCACCAGTTATGTTTACATCCCAATATGGAATAGTTGGTGAGCCTATTGCCATATACCGGTCACATTTCCAGACTCCGAGCTACTTCTAGAAAATCTAAGTTAAAAAAATTCAGTAGTAATTTGAACCCCCGACCTCTCAAATGGCAGTCGCGCTTGCAACTAAAAATATATTTTAAGTGCAAAAAATAACTCAAAAACAACTTTTTTATTCCACTTAAGTATTTATTTAATTACATGCACTTAGTATATTCCACTTTGCCTATTTCACAAGTTTCGAATACCTAAATAAGTTCACGCAAGGCGTACTGGAGAGGAAACTACAAATCAAAACACAGTAAACGTCAAACACGTTCGGAAAATTGCTTCACAAAGCTCACTTTACAAAATTGATCACAAACCATTTTGAAATGGCGGCAACACGAAAGTACTTACTTGAAAGTGAGTAACGAAATGCGAATTGGTTCGGACAAATTTTATTTTAAGACACTCAGAGCTTAATTGTCTACTTCATTATACATACAATTAGGTATATGTAAGATTTTTTCCGGCCCTTTTATCTTTCCACTGCTGGTACATGGGTCTTTCAGAATGAAAAGGTTAAAACCATAGTCTTATTATTATTAGGCCATATATAACATACTAATTTTAAAACTATAGGAAGATATTTTGTTCGAATTTTAAATCTGCCAACGTTGGTCATTGTGGTTGCAAGCGCGACTACCGATCGAAAAGTCCTAGATTCAAATTCCCGGTACTACCTACCTACTACTGAATTTTTCCAACTGAAATTTTCAAGTCGTAACTCGCAGTCTGGATATGTTCCCGGTGCATGATCGTAGATTCTCCACCTATACCATAGTGAGCCGTAAACCTGACTGGTGAAACGTGGGAGTGCATTATACTCCTCTGCCTACTTCTTCGGGAATCACAGGAGGGATGTTACGTGCGTAATTTCAAAACTATTAAAATTTTTTTTTATTAGAAAAACATCGATCACTGTCAATGATCAATGTAATAGAAATGCAAAATGAATTTGTTAGTTGGTTGAAAGATATTATGGGCAAATAGGGCTTCACTAAATATTAGTACTAAGTAGGTACAAAAGTGAATAACAAGAATATTACCTGATTACTAAAGGAACTTAAGCTACCCATAGCTCCCGGGCTGTAACCGATTCAGGTAGCTATGAAAACAAACTCATAGTAAATTCAAAAACTCGTTTAAGAAATTGGTATTGTCACGTTTTTATTCACAATAAGTACCATACATTTTCCACTGACAAGTATCCAGAAGCCAAATTATTCTTAGGTACCCGTTCTATAAATAACCTTCTTACCAAGTAACACTCTTTTACAGTTCATTTTGGTTCTCAAATATTCCAATCCGACGGTACATTAATCAAAGGACCCCTAGAACCGGTTCAGTACAAAGGTGGTCAGGTTTTTACAGAGCTAAAAAAAATAATAAATAAGTAAGGAACATTATGTGAGATTTATTTCAATGAAAAAATCGATGTAAGAGCCAGGTCTTGTCGCAGTATGTTTATAGTCGTCCCAATGTCGCTTCACAATATATGTCTCTAAACTCTAATTAATGCTACGCCTTCCTTCGCCGAGATATATTATTGTGCTTGCGGCAGGATCCTTTTAACATGCTTTTTGTAACTTCGAGATTAGAAATAAATAATTGCTGCCTCTCCTGCCCCACCTTTTATCTCGTGAGTTATCTCGATCTCTAAATATAAAATGCCTTTAAAGAAATACCTACACCTCCTCTTAATTAAACGAAGTAGACAATTACAAAAATAACGCAAAACAGGTACATGTCAGTATCCGGTACAAGTAGTACCTACATGATTGAAAGCTGACCATGAGAAATATCAACTTTAGTTTTATTAAAGCAGCAAATGTAACAGGTAAGACGCTATGTATAGGCAGGGAAGCTCCCTTTGACTACAATGCGTTGAGAATAATGGAAACCAGCTGACGGGAGGTGCCCCAACGTCCGTTGTCATGGCGACGGGGCGAAGGGTGGCCAAACCTGCCTTGCTAACGTGTTCCGAACGTTAACAAAAAGCAACAAACGTTACTCTTGTGCTTACAGATTTATACTTTACTGCGTTGATCAGAAAGATCAGTTTTAAATAATAGTATGTCACAGTTAAGATTATTGTCAAATTAATACGACAATCGAGATGCGTGTATTGTATTTGGGTTCCATCTTTGCTTTTTAAAATTAGAATATACCTACTATCCCCGTCTCCGTCACGCGCGGTCCATTTCTAATTTTGAACTCTTCTAACCGCGTGTGTAATTATTTTATTATCTATTTATGACACTTTAAACACTTTTTAGCTTGTTGTAATAAGCTTGGGCCGTAAATGTTGTCGTGGCAGTAAAAATGCAGTTACGAAAATTTATTGCTCGTATAAAATGTGTACATCTTTTGGTTGTATCGTATTATTTATAAATACATGCCACGTAGTAAAATTTTGAGAAAATGTGAGCAACATCCGAAACATCATCGAGTTATCAGTAACTCGATCAGTAAGTAATGTATTTAATTAGATAACAGGATGTTGTTACTGAAGAACATTCTTTGTTCTCAAGTTAAATGTACGCAATTAAATTAAGTTAGCCACTTTGTCAGTAATAAATTAGAGTAACAAAATGTACGAGCTGCCGTCTTGAATATATTTCAATTAATTTTATATAACAGTAACGTTTATTCAGAAGTTTTAATCAGATATGGGGAAATTATTTTATCCTTCTTATTCTTTTTTAATAGGATAAAAATAATAAAGATTTTTTGTAAGGATAGAGATATTTGACACTCGGTGCTCTCTGCTTATCCCGTAAGGGACCTGGTGTGAAAATATATATGTATAATATTACAAAAAAAATTAACTTATAAAAGTTAAACTATAGGTACTCGCTCAATATTATCTTGATCACAATCAAAGTCACTGCATATCACAATGAGTAAATACGCATGCATATTAATATAATCGAATGTGTGTTTCACTTGAATGAATTTATTATTCATACATACTTGCCTCAAATTTAACCCGGTTGAACAAATCTTGTCTTATCGTAAGATATATAATTTGATGAGTGAAAATTAAGTGTCGAATAGTATCTATTCGCATTCTGGTGAAACGTAGGGAGTACCTGCAGGTACTACACTTATCTGCCTACCTCTTACAGGATTATAGCCGTGATTTTGTGTTTTTACATTCACAATGGTTATTTCAGAATCGTCACCAAAATAACTTTTAGTGATTTTCCAATGATTTATCATAAAGTCACAAAATCGAATTGTGCTACATAGTTGGTTTATTCAAATTGATTAATTCTACAGCTGTACAGAAAATCTTTCTTAGTCATACAGTTGCTTAAAGTTCTGTGTATGCGGTCGGACATTCCAAGCCAGTCGGTTGGTTCACTATCAACTTTATACACGTTGGGAGCTCATTTATCTCGTCTTATTTATTGGCTGACTTAAAACCTGTTGGAGACCCAATCTGGGGCCGCCATTTACCTGTCTATGTAGATCTGACCTTAACACATGGAACAAATAAAACGAAACGTTTAAAGCACGGTAAAATCTTGATATTTTATTCAGTGAAAGTAGTACTAAATTTATAGTTTCATTATTATAGGCGAATTTGGAGGGAAGAGAAAAATCGTGACTCCTTTTTTGTATTATAGTTGTAGATAATGTTTGTTAGTATGAACATTACAATCTATAATATTAACTATTTTAGTTGGTTACCGTAACGATGTCAATAAAGGGTAAACTTTCACAGGTTCTAAGAAAACGAAGGGTCCACGCAGACAGATACACCTTACAATGTATTAGAAAGTTGCGCAACCCTTCTTTATTCAACCCTAACTTTTTGTTAAGATTCCTTTTTAGAAAGCGTTCTATTGTTAGTTCGTGGACCATTAGATTGTTCTTAACCCTTTTCCGTTACGTTTTTGAAAAAAAAACTACGTACATTTTTTAGAGTGTAGGGTCAAACAAGGGCTTGCTTGTTCACAAAAATCTTTAAACTGTCACATCGTTAACAGATTTTTTACCAACAATTCTAAGGCTATTAAGTTTGGTATGTGATCTACTTTAAGGTTGGCCGCAGTAGCGAGTGACTCTAAAATTAACTTTAGTGCTGCAATAAAATATTAATGAGCTATTAAAATCTAAGATGGTATAAAAGTGAAATTTAATGGCTTGCTCGAAGCCTTTGCGCAGCGAATCTAACCACGTCATAGAGTCCGGTGAAATATCGAGGCAATAAATCGTTTTTCCATACTTATGTTTGCATTCGCGTGATCTCCGTTCAGAGTCAACCTTAACCATAACATTTACAGTGCTTTATATAATTTTAATATGATTAAATTTGCACTTCCTATTCTTTTCAGGTCCAAATGGATGTCCACGACGAAGGGGCAGACAGACTTACACAAGATTCCAGACACTAGAACTTGAGAAGGAGTTCCACTTTAATCACTACCTGACGCGCCGGCGCAGGATAGAGATAGCGCACGCCCTCTGCCTGACAGAACGACAGATAAAGATCTGGTTCCAGAACCGTCGCATGAAGTTAAAGAAAGAGTTGCGCGCTGTAAAAGAAATTAACGAGCAAGCACGCAGGGAGCGGGAGGAGCAGGACAGAATGAAACAGCAGCAGCAGGAAAAGCAGGCTAAGTTGGAGGGCCAGCACCACGGCCACCACGTGACTCATCACCATGATCCCATGAAAATGCCCATTGACAAGGGCTCCAGCGATATCCTCAAAGTGAACAAGGTGCCGACGTAAATCGCCTGCACCGCGCAGGAACCCCTGACTGATACTGTACCATATAGTGTGAATACATGAATGGAAGTGTTGCGTCCATACGGACCGCGGGCAGCGTTAGTCGTCTCGTATCCACTAGATTTATGTTTTGCGGCTGATTTAGTAAGAGTGACGCCTCGTTGTGGAGGCGTTCTGTGACTTTTATTGTATTAATGTTCCTTTAGTGCGAAGGACTTGCCTCGTGTCGTTCGCTGGTGGACGGGCTGGTGATGTGCTTTAAGCATTTATTTTGTTGCCATAACCACACCATGTATTGCAATAATATTTTACTAAACTTTACAAAAGCGTTAGTATCGCTCTAAGATTTACATAGATGTCCGAGTGAATTTCGGTATTGTTAGTTAAGATTTTAAATCTGTGAATCTCATAGTATTTATTGCTACCACTTACTTTTAATCCATTATGTTATATTTTTTATTAATAGATATTATATTATGTACATTTTGATGTATATTTTATTATTTTGTCCGCTGTTAGCGGGCCGGTTATGTTTTTAAGAACACATTTTTTTTATGATTGTAAAATTTGTTGCATTTTATCGGTTGGTTTCGAAAAGGTTTACGTTTATTATTTGACCAGATTGTGATTCACTTCCGTAGTTAAGTCATTGCATTGTTGTTTGATTTAAATTTTTAATTTTGATAGCGTAATATTATCGAGAAGATATTATAATATAACTATTTCATACATTAATAATTCCATAAGAGCGTTAAACGTATGTATGTCTGTAACAAAATACGTATCGAAGTACAATTGCGAATAAATTTGTCTTAGTAAGTGTTGTTTTGTACTCGTGCTGTCTTCACAACTTCTAATTATATTGTGAGGTATTTTTTGATAAAACTCTTGATTAATTCGAGCCCGAAATCGAAAAATAGATTTGTGGAGTGATTTTGTATTACGATGATAAATTGGAACGAAATGCGTACGGTACGGCATTATGTCCATTATAGAAAAAAATCCCGAGTCATCTGATGTTCAAAAATTATATACGTAACAATGATACATATAAAAACAATAATTTGACTAAAATAAATTTTACATGTAATTTTAGTGTTGCCTAGTTTAAGTGTAATATACATAGATAATAATGTAATAGGTTCGACTTTATATGAAGTATCGCTAAGTAACTAGTTACATCAGCTTCGTGGCATGACGGTGGAATCAGTGGTCGCGCCATTTTCCCCACCTGATGTTACAATACGTACTACTATGCCTTTTTCGCTCCCGAAAACGATAAAATCCGTACAGTGGAGTCGTTGAGGAACATTACAATTCCAGCACAAGTATTGTAATAACGTGAAGTGATTGCAATAAAAATGCTAAATGTAATAGGAACGAACGAGAGATTTGATCGTCTTGATGCAAACGGGCCATTTCATCAACAGGAAAACATCTCCGTATTCCATTCGCTTACAATTCCATATTGTGCCAAAATATATTAAAATAATTTAGCATTGTATCTATTTAAATTTTCTTTCGTATTCGCATCGCTACGAACAAGACTCATTCGCTCCCAAGCTTTATTCGTGCACTGTTTATTTATTACTGGACGGGAAAAAAATTTAGATCGTTTAAAAATTAGTGTTGATAGTCACCATTATACGTAAATTAATGTCAGGGTAGAATTAATAAAAGTAATGAAGTAATATGTGTATGAGAATTCTAAGTCTTCGCTTAATTTTTATAAATCATCTCTCAACAGGTTTCTGTCCACTGTATTCTGTCGTATATTATTTATCATATATATCCGTAGCGTTATAAAACTTAATATTAAATTAATGTCGTGATATCATTAGCACATGAGAAAGTCCTCTATAGGTGTAAGAGTTTCACAAGTACATTTTATCTTATACTAGAATTTCGCTATAATTTTAATTATCTTCGACTTTAAATGCTACGTCAAATCTACTAGATTAAAACGGTACTTAGACACATAACAAAGCGAATCAGATCACGTGTCTTCTCTCATTGTAAGGAACTCACATTCAACATCAGAACAGTTCGTTTTTTAGTTTTCTATACTGATCGTGCGATCAACTAAGATTTTATTTTGATTAAGGTCTTTACAAAATTTATAAATGTTTTATTTTATATTGGCGTCTTACGAGATCAAATCGTGGCTGTCGATATGTGCAATAATATATAGTAACATTGTTCATTAACTACTACGGTTTTCGTATAATTAAAAAATTAAGGTTGTCGTTAGGAATCAAAGTAATAATATACTATCTACCTATATCCCATTTTACTTTTTACTTTATGAAATCGAACAAAATGTACTTAAGTAACTTCGGTATAAGTAGGCTTTATAAATTATAACGCGTTAGTTAATGTGTAACGTAGAATCAATACATTAAGCGTAAAACAAAATCTGGCGTAATGAAGAGTATTTGATAAAAACGCTTAATACCTATTTAGTGAAGTAATTATCGTAACGTTATTAAATATAATGCTTCTTTGAACAAAGAGGACGTACATACAAAATCTGGGACTTCGAATTCAGATATGTGCCGGAAGGATTTAGTCTGCATTGAACATAAGTAATCTAAAAAATGTATGTAGGCACCTAAAAGTACCCACTCATTTTTGACGCGTGACACAAAACTTTGCATGAAATAGACAAGCTGAGGCCGTTTTCGGAACACATATTTCAAAATTGGAACCCTCAATCGTCAACGTCCCAAATGTTTTGCGATTTATCGAAATGGAACCGTACAGACGATTCCGCGTTTCGAATCGGCACATACGATACGTAGGTATCTGACAAAATACACAACGCGACGTATATATTACTTTTACTACTGTAATTAAATTGTTAAGTACAACATTTTTGTTTTGAATAACCGCTTTGATTGTTGTCCCGTTCGTTTTTATTGGGAACTGTGCAAAATTTTAAATCGTTTTTACATTAATTAAGACAGTAGCTCATCCACTGGCTACCAGGTTTTGTTAATTTGCGTTTTTAATGAATAATATTTGTTACTTACAATATGCGTAAGAAAATTTGTGAATGTGTGCGTCCAGTGATGTATGTCAGGTTCCTTCATTGTTTCTGCCTCGTAAAGAACTGTAGATAATTCATGTGAAACAATGAGCAATTCGCTAAATAGATTATATACGTCCTCCATCCGTAATATTGTCTTGCCATATTGCTAGTGTTTCGTAGGCCATAGGTATTGTCGTACTAATACCTAGTTGTCTGTATATTTCAATATTTATTTAATTTTAACGCCGTATTCAAAATAATCCCTCCTTTTTTTCTCTTTATTATTTTCTATCGGAACTGGTTAGTTTCGGTTTAAAATTTACAAAATGTTAATTTCTTGATTACTCATTGTTACGTTTATATATACTTACGTCTCTATTATTTTCATTATTATTATATTAACAAGACTTCCGTTCTGTTAGGTTATAATTTTTAATCGATCAATTTATATCTTAATATTAATGTAGCTATGTATGTATGTACCTATATCTACCTATATTTTTGAATATAGAAGTTAAATTGTCTTAACGTTAAGTAAATGTAAATAGTTGTGAAAGTTTATGTGGCGAATTATTTTTTTTGTTCATATTTTTTTTGTTTTATGTTACGTATTTATGTAATGAGAGGTTTCGTACTGTTTTCACTCGACCACGTCTAAAAAAGACCTTTGGTTTATAGCGTCAGAAGAGATTCTTTCCAGGTAGCACCTACCTACGTTGCAGAATATTTGCGAACCCAGAGCAGGGATAACTGACTTTTACTTACCTCAGGAAAGAGTAAAATTCTTTACGTTGCGTATTTTATACATAAGAATATAACAAAACACTTCATTATTCACTCATATATAAACAACGAGCAAATTGTACGATCATGTCACAAATCTTAGTAAATTAATATAGAAAGTCAGAAACGAATCTTGCAAAATACGAGTATTTCAACGAAACCAATCGAGTAGATTTTAATAAAAAATTCTATGCAATATGTCGATCAACAGGAAAACGGCGTAGGTATAGGTAAATCCGTTTATATACAGTGGAACGGATTTGCGGTTAAACTGAAGGTCTGCAGTGTGGTTGAGTCGCTAGTACGATACGTCCTGACTGTGTCGTGGTCAAGTTAAATAAGCGAAATAGTTGGGTGATTGTATATGAAGCCCGCATTCAATATTGTAATATTAATTTCGAAAATTCAAGAGAATAAAGAGTTAATAAAATATATCATGGCTATTTAATTTGTTGTTATGTGAAACCTGTATATTTATGAAATTAAGAATGATAAAATATATTTTTTATTAATTCCGGCACTCCTAGAGATATATTTATAGCTCTTCGAATTTCATCAACACTAGTGAAATCTATCAGAAAAGGATACCTACGTACCCAAGCATCAATAGCGCAAGTACCTATTTTTGACCTTAATTTACTTTTTCTATAATTTTATACGTGTAGATATTCCTTGTATTTATAACACAATAAAAGAAAGACGAATATGCCTAACTCCGCAGCGAAACTTTTGAGTCTAAAAGTGTTTAATTTAGTTGTAGGAAGTTACTTATCATAAACGTGACAATCCGAAGGAAACTTATACAACGCAAAGTTCTTTATAATGTTTTCAAGATGCAAAAAGTCTCTAAAGGCGACATAATCGTAATCAACTTCACCATCATGCTATTGCCGTCCACTGCTGGACATAGGCCTCTGGCCAGAGTGGTTATGCCCTTATACCCTACGCTGGGCATGCGGATTGAAGATTGCAGAGTACAGCTTCACGTAGCGCGTACGCTGCGTAAACAGCCAGGTCATTCACTGACCCTAGATACACCGAGTCATACCGCGATCTTCCCGCGTCCGGTTTAGTCGCTTCTTACGACGCCCTGTATCACAGTACGGTTCGGGAATGTATTTTTAAGTTGCCCAGACATGGACAGTAAGATTAAACGCTAATTGAATGTATTATGCGGTAATTAGGCTATTGAGTGCAAACTTAGAATTTAAAAAAAATATAACAGTAGGTACCACATTTGAAGACCGTGAAAACTGTATAGCGCATAATACAACGATAACGTAGCATATAATCATAACGTATTTTTGGAAAACCTTTTGTTGCAGTTGATGTAGATTAAACAGATATATTTAATTTAAAAATAGAATAGAATAGGAAATCATTACTCCACCAGTTATATACCTACAGATTGATTTATAATCATCACAATACATAAAAAAGAGATCTAGTCAGTATTACAATGGAAATTGTTTACATTCCGCTTTGCCGTCAGCAGTTACACAATTAATAATAACTTAGTACATAAATTGTTATTTTTCTTTAAGAACCTAACTCGTTTACTTTATCCAGATACAATATCTATTTCCTATAAATTATCATAAGTTTAGTTTTTAGTAGCGTCCAGTAGATTTCAGTTATAAATGACACAAATTATTGAAAGTTTCATAGCGTGCCCCCAACATTATAAAATTATTCAGTAGTTTTTTACTTTAACATCCTATAATTATATAATAAACGACTTCTACCGGGGAAATAATACTTAAATACTCTCCTCTGAACAGGACGAAACGGTTCACTAAATCGTTTCTGCTCCAGACTGCGAAAGAGTGGAATTTCCTGCCAGCATCAATTTGTCCGGCTTCGTAGTACCTGGAATTTTTCAAGACAAGAGTGAATAGACACTTTCTAGGCAAACATGCTATATTCTAGGCTGTATCTCGCTTTCCATCAGGTGGCATAGCATTCAAATGGGAGCCTGTTGCTAAATAATAAAACAAAATTTTTCACATACAGAGAACTAATTTGTTACAAAATTTCCTTTCATATGACTTATTATTTTCACAACCGTATTTACCTACATATTTATCTAGTCCTCATGTGTTGTATATGTTAGCGTTCTGACCAAGTCTATATCCGACAATGATTGGGTTTTTGTAAAGGTGTAACGAAACATATTTGAGTTCTATTCATAGTAATTTTTCATTAGATCCTAAACGAGGATAAAATTAATGTAGAGTAACTCCGAAAACTTTCAGTTCAGTTACTCTGAAAACTCTAAGTTCTATTGCCCGTAAAAATTCACAATTCAGTTTCTCTCCAAACTTAGCAACTATATTTATACCTAAAATTTTTAATTTAGCCGTTATTAAAACTCTTGGTTCTGTTACTTTTAAAACTCATTTTATATAAATGCATTTTTAAATAAAGATCCTGGGAGATTTTGCACGCTAGCTGATCTCAAAATAAACTCTAAGCTTGTGGTATGGGAACAACCACAATGGTGTACATATAAATAGATATATGCACGCAAATAATTAATCAATACTTGTACTCGTCATACATATCATATAAGTGCTGGGTAGAAATCGAACCCATGACCTGCGGCTTAGCAGTCAGTTTACTGTCCACTGGGCTAACGGGTCCGAGCAACGATATATGCGTGCATATTTTAGTGTACCTACGCAATAATTTACAATTTTATGTCATAATTTACGATCAGAAAGAAAGAACATTTGAAATTTTCATGTCGTTATCTATGTAATAATATTATTATTATCGTATCATATCGCCAAGCTTGGTCCCGTACGAGGTAGACAGGGAACACCGAACGTTAAATATCTCTATTTTCACATACCTGAATTGAATCAATATGCTAAAGTTACGTTGGAATTAAAATGTTTAAAATTTCAAAACTATAGAGATTAAGGCTACAATTTACATGATATAATATAAGACAATTGACAATGATAAATTCATTGTTATTTACAGTTAAGTTATTTGTTGTTATCTAAATTAGAAAATCAATATCTAATTACAAATTTGTTCCCAAGCAGAAAATTTCTTGAGTAATTCTTGATGTAAAAGTTCACTAATCATTTTAAGAGGTGCGAAACTAAGTACTCCGAAATCGCCATATGCCACAAGCCATATACAAGTTTAATTGAAATACTAAAAATTAAAATAATTTCCAGTGCTTCTAACAGCACATCTGTATATTGCCACTTAAAATTGTTGCTAATATTTTTTGTGTGGCCCCGTGTCAAGACATATTTAAAATAATATTAATTCCCACCGTAACGAACGCTCGAACTGTCGGCAAGTCATTCTTATAGCCGTCTCTGTCTCATAATTCATGTTAAAAAAAGGAAAAGCCATTGATCCGTATAGTTAAATGCCCCTAAGTACCAGTTACGTTTGTCGGAGCCCCGCCAAAAACAAACCATGAGTTATATCTATAATGTAATGTATACTGCCATTCCGCCATTTTCCATTCTCCACAGACACTGTTGCTGTCAAATAAATTTCAGACCTACGGAATTCACAATAGGTGGGATAGTTTTGTATTGGATTGAAAATCGCACAACAATCCACTCTCTTTTTAAAGTAAAAGCTATCTAAAACAGCGTGGAGTATCAAGCTATTCTGAACTTAAACGCATAAATAATTTTTTGCTCCGACCTTTCGTCTACTACTTTTACCTTGTAGTTTTTTGCTAATAGTTTTTTGGAGTGCCCGCCCTATCTCTGACATTACATTTATGGCGCCTGATATCTTATGGTGTGATCGTAGCAAATTCTAATGACACTTAAGAACTTTTAAAATCACTGTTATTACCAAAACAAATTATTGTATTGCTAGCTGTTTCTGTGTCACTGATATGACCTTTTAATAGTTAAACCGTATGTTAAAAATTGTCAATAGATACGAGTACTTATTGTAATATGTTGGTATCAAGCTAAATGTATTACACAAGAAACGGGCAACTAGACTTTTATAATGGATAGCCAACTCGGTAAAAATATGGCATACAATGGCAGTAGTTCAGTATTAAAATGTTAAAAATATATTGGCAAATTGGGGAATATACACAATTAGAATTTTAATCCTATTCGGCGGGGGACTATTAAGCGGCAATGCGTTGCTGTGATGGCCCAGACTGGACCAATTTCATGGTCTAACGCTCACTCTTTGCACCGATATCTTCTATTACGTGTAACTGGGGATATATATATTGCTATAACGAAAATATCAGGAACAATTGATATTTCGCGTGTTATGGGAATGAAGCGGGATAGTTACCCTAGGAGGATAGATGTCTCGATTATTACACGACATTATTAATAAGATGAATACTGTGTTGGTAAAGTATTGGTTCCCCACGTGCGTTTACTGTTGAGTCAGTGGACAGGACTGAACGTTTGATCAGCTTCAAAAATAACATTTTTATCGCGTGTTAAGAGTTGCTATTATTTGAAAAGATTAGTAAAAAAAAATATTTAATATCGAGTTCACAAAGATTCATATAGCTATTTCATATATCATTAAAACTTACTATGATAATAAAATGTATGCTAAAAAAATTCCTTATCGTCGATGACTTTAATTGCCCCTGAAAAGACACTCCGATCCAGTAGTTTTCAAATATGTTTTCCAGTAGTTTTCCTACCTATAAGCAAGTATGTTTTCACACAAAAGAAGATGTAAAGTCTGATGTTGCTTAGTCTCTTAAGAAAATAAACACATTATACAGGACTAAAGGCTTACTTAAATGACTAGCAAGAATATAGGAAAAACGAGAACCATATAGGTCCCATTAATAATGAAGATAACAGAGAGATGAGAACGGTAAAAAAGAAGAAGAAACGATAAAATAACTATTTAAGAAGTGTCTCAAGGAATTTAGGTACATTATCTGTCAGTTTTGGTTGTACAAATATTGCAAACCTTATGGTTGCTGTTGCAATCATTAAGGACATAAAAAATATTGTCTTCTAGGATAGCGACTGCATATATCTAGTTACTGTAATCGCTCCAGTTGAGCAAGAGGTCCTGGATCGGATCCCTAGATTGGCTAATGAAATATTTTGGCTTTACTTACCGAAAATTCCCAAAAATACAGTCTTACATTCCTGTGCCTACTCCTTCAGGAAAATACAGGCGTTATGTTACGTTTAAGCATGGAAAAAATAAGTAGGTAAAAGTGTTACGTTGGTCAAAAAGAAACAGTATTTATTTTATACACTTTTAGTTAAATAAATTAAAGTCAAAACTTATAAAGTCAATTGCCCGAGGCTGACACAAATATATTTAAGAGAAAGGCAAATTTTATTTTGGGAAGTTTGGGCTGAAGGTTACTTGTTTAAAACCAATGTAGATATTTGTAACAATTTACATTTAATACACCTGTTACCTACCGATTTTTACATTCTCCCGTTCATTAGATAAAAAAATGATTAAATAAAATGGATGACGGTAGAATAACTCTCTACAAAAAACTTCAAGCAAAAGTTGAATTTGCCAAGCCAGTAACAGGACAAGTTAAGTACAGTAGTAATATGATATTAGATGTAATACGATAATTTATTAAGGCAAAGGTAGCAATATTTACACAAGCTCCTGACTAGCTTTACGTACCTATTGAATGAATATGTTTATTGTTTCCTTTGTAATAAAAGTTAAACCAATAACACCATTTATTTCTCTAATTATGACCGCATAAATAAACGTGATATCTGCATCTTCTTCTATTGACAATATGTATGTGCAATTGTCGATTTTTAATACACAAATACATATATGAATAGTCAACTGAATAATATTCCACTGCGGAATTATTTTTCCAATTCTATGATACGTAATGCAAGCCCGCCTGAATTGAACATGGCGACTGCGATCCGCTTGCAAACTATTCCGGATACGATAGAAAACTCAATTCTTTTATTTTATTCCGCTTTTGTTTTTATTCGATCAGGGAAATTGTTTCGATTCTGTATGTATGTAAAGTTTTGATTGGGAGATCGCTGCGGATGGATACGGCAGGTAATATATCAAGTAGTGAGCTGTTTTCTCGTGTCTCGTACACGAGTAGGCTAAGTTTATGTATTTTTCATGGCTATTCGATTTAGAAGCATCACGTAATCCAAGCAAGCGAGTTGGACGGTGACGTACGCTGGATTTTTGCTGTTTAAAATTCACATCTCGCCTTGTAGAGCTTTGCTGCTTATTTATTTCTTCCTCTAAAATGTTGATTGCGGTGAAGTTCACTATTTATTTACTGAAATTAGAGTATTTTGCTGGAGTCTATGAATTAATTGCATAGGAATTTCACCCTTAGTTTACTTAATATCTAACATAATACCATGTAACTATGTATCTTATTTTATTAAAATACACTGCTGTACTTAACCTTTAAGTATGTCTTGAAACTATCTAAAGCAATCTCATAAAAGTTAAGTGTTTATTGTAGTATGTAACGGAAGCGAGTTACCTAATAACCACATACCTAAGTAGATTTACTTTCAAATTTCATATGACAATAGTATTTCAGATTTAGTATTGTTTGTCATGGAACACATATTACATACACACATTTAAATTAAAAAGAAACGGTTTATCTGAAAAGAAAAATATAAAACTACATTGATATTAAGGAAACCTATGTAGGTACATAAATATTTGCGATTCTCTTACTGCAAAACAAACTTTCGATTGTAAGAGTCACGAACGCCAGTATAGCCGAAATGGCTACTGGAGCATGAAACAATCAAAATTTTTATTATCGTTGGTACCTACTAACATATATACTCATAAAGTAATAGAAATAAGATTTAAAACTTTATCCATACACTTACAAATGTCCAGTAAAACCGTTGCCCATTCGTCGTTGTTACTCAACTCGTGCCGTCAAGGTATGTAATTGAAGTGCATCTCTATAAATTTATACGTCAATAACAAACTGACGTTCGAGAATCGCCAGATGATGACGCCATAGTTGAATTTTACACCAACGTGGCCGCGTTTACGAGCACAAAATACCCACTACACAACACGAGCCTGTGTTTAGTTGAGGATGAAATTTCACAAGCCTGAATTTCACTAGGCATTTCACACACATAGGGACAAGGCAAGCTGTGTGCTTTAAAACATACGAACGTGAAATATTTACAACCTTTCACGACGCTCGCATTAAGGTTTAGTTAAGCGTTATGTCGAAGAAGTTAATACTCTGCTACATATTGTTCAATGTTTATAACAAAAGTTTTAAATGCATTGTTATGTTTTTAAATGCATTGCAATGCATTTAAATGCATATTTGTTAGTATCTACCTATGTAATAGGTATGTGTTTGTAAAAACAATGAACTATTGTTCTGTTTAAATCTAACATAAGTATAACCGTAAAACTATGTGATAATAATATTAGAAGCAAGTAGAACTGATTTTTATACTCAGATAGTTATGTTGAAATATCTTTATATGTTATAAGAGATCGATGATATTTTGATGTTTAAGTCAGCAGAATAATTTCATATACCTATTATTTAAATTACATTGTTATAGTAAATTTGAAAATCCACTTCGGGTCTATAAGCAAAGAGATATTTGACACTCGGTGTCTGTCCACCCTGTAAAAACCCGGTGTTATGATATATTAATATTCTATTATTTTCTTAATTAACAAACACGGTGTACATGTTAAGAAACATAATGGAACAGTTAAAATAGTGTAATTTAGTACCGAAATAACCGTAAATTATTGAATGGCCCATCAAGTTTGCTGATCCAGATGTTGAAAATGATAATTTTATTAGGAATCGTTTTACGAAATCGCTTACAAAGTCTCAGTTAAATAGCATGTACCTACATGATTTATAGTGCAATTTGTGTAATAGCTTTATATCCAAGATAATGGATAAATCTACCTTCACATCGGATAACTACGTCTACCTAATGATTAATTTATGTATCTTTCACTATTATTATACTTTTATCACGCAAGGTTCCTAACAGGATAGGCAGAGAGCAACCAGTGTCAAATGCCTCAATGCTTATAAATATCTTTCTTCTTATAGGTACATGCATTAGCTTCTTCATACAGGCACGAAAGTTTCGAAGTTTTCTGACACCCACATCAGTGAGAATCTGAAAGATTTGATCAAGATTGGCGAGTCTTAATCTACTTCAGCATCTACGTCTAACAAAATTCTCACATGAACATTCGTTATATTTTATAAAATATAGGTGAATATTGTAAAAAACGTAAATAAAAACGTAACATCACGCCTGTTATCTCCGAAGAGGTAGGCAGAGGAGTGTAGTACACTGTTATGTTTCACCAGGTACGTTTACTTCCCACAATAGCATAGATGGTGAGCCTATTACCATGCATCGGGCCCAAAACCAGACTCCGAGCCACTACTAGAGAATCTAAATTAGATAAATTCTATAGTGCTCAACCCGGGAATCGAACCCAGGACCTCCTGATCGGCAGTCGCGCTTGCAACCAACCCGAAGAACGAGACAGGATCGTTAAGATTAACAAAAATATATTATACTTAAGGCACGTACCATACAATCGGTTAACAGTATAGTATAAGTGCTTTGTGAAAATTCGTTATTGAAAAAGCAATGTAATTTTAGTGACAAAAATTACGCTGGCAGATTGAGGCATAGTAACATTCCATTCGTTTTACAAGTGAGTAGAAATTTTCGAGTTCTTCTCTCAGTTAGTTTTATAAATGTCTGGATTGGAAAATGTAGTCCTCATTTAAAGCTTATTAAGTCTTTTGAAATACTAACTTTGTATTAACTGACTTTGTAGACATATTCTATGATTCGATTTTATTGCCACTAATACCTACAGATACATTATAGTTACTTAGTTACTTTTAAGAGAGAAATAATCCTAGGCTATAAAGAAGAACATTTCTATATATATACCTACTCAGCTAACAGAAATATATAAAATATCTAAATCTTTATCGGACGAAGCTCTCTCAATAAACTTCCAAACTTAAATTCTGAATCGAGATCAAAACAATAGCATAAAGTGACCTAAAATTGTGACCTCATGTCAGAGCTATGACTGCGCCAATGCAGTGGATCCTATCGATTGAACTCACTTGTCCGTTAGTTTCCCTTCGAGGGAAAGTACCTAATTGGAAGTACATTTTATATACACGCGTTTTACGACCTACCTTGTGCATACTTATAGGACAGTCTATTAAATAATAGATAAATAGTGTTACGATATCAATGAATAGTATAGTAGCGTAGACTACAAGGTATTTTAATAATAGAGGCAGTTTTACTAATCAATTGAAGGTCTACCAAAGTAATACTATGACCTATCGAATCGCTCTTAGCTAGGATTGCTTCTCATTCTATGAGAAGATTTATGTACTTTAGACTTGTCTGACTGAAAAGTCTTGATGATGGTGGTAATAAAATAATTTAATGAATGATGGCAAATAGTAGAAAATGTTACATTATTTCCTCATCTTATTTCATTTTAATGTATTAAGAAATTTCACTTCAACTCAGTACCTATTATATAAGGTTTCACTCAGGAACAATACAAAACCGATTAGGAACAAATATTACTCAAATGCGAATAAGAACAGAGTTAATAAGCAAATAGTTATTGAATGCCTTACGTACAGTTTTTTCTTATTGGATTAACTATCTTATAATAATAAATATATTAATGATTAAATCCAAGTTCAAGGAAAGGAAGATAATGTAATTTTTGTATTACAAATCAAACAGCTGCTAAATCTAAAATTGCGATGTTTATCAAAGATCCGTTTAATGTACAACTGTACTTATAAATTGACGAACCGTATTCTAAAACATTAAAATCAAATGAAAAGATCCCATGTATAGTTGTTTCAGTGAATTTCACTGGATTAAAATTGGAATGCAAACGCGTGCACAGGAACTGTCCGGGGCACCCGGGACTTAACTCGCGCCCGGTAGCGGTTTGCGACTGCGCGAAAACTTGCTAATAGTCACATTGATTTTGCAGATAGCAGCCAGGTCGAAACCCACCTCCCCGGCTTACTACATCACGGACCAGAGTCACACCGTTCATTGTAAACGCGTTATCAACGCGATGCATACACTCGCTACCTAGTAGTTTATATCTTAATAATTACTTATTTCAAAATGGTTTGATCTTGTATGTTTAGTGACGAATAACATAATTGGTTAAGCATTTGATGAATAAGCAAAAATTTTCATAATTTATGAAGCTTTCTATCAGCTTTCTATCTCTTAAAGGGTAATTTAAATAACAAGTCAGCATTCATTCATAAATTTCGATCATAAACAAATTATTGAACTCCTTGTGGTAAAACATAAATAGTACCTATATTCATTTAAAAATAGAAATAAATAAATATGTACGTTAAAATTTTATCTCGTTCTCTATAATAACGCGGAAGTATGGACTTATCTAGAACAGTTCATTTATCAGGGACCCTTATGGTTTTGTAGTCCGATAATAAATAATCGAAACTGAATTTTATATAATTATCTAATGAGAGAAACAAAATAAGTCCAGATTTAATTGCAGCCTGAGCTCTTACAACCGTCCGCTCCAATACGCAGCTGTTTCAAATTGCTTTTAACGCGTTGGAACTCATTTAATTTGCCCATATAGCAGCACAGACAAAGAGTAGATGGTTTAGCTTTTGCGGTTAAAAATCAATATGCGTTTAGCACGGTACATGGAGTTTTATATAAATGTTGGATGTTATTAAAAATAGTTATATTTTGTAGTGTCAGTATTGGTTATTTAATATAATAAAGACTTTGGGAATAATTCCTGATTGAAAATTGAAAATGTTTATGTTATGTACTATACAGAATCTAATTTCTGATTAATTAATCTTTTGAACTATCAAATGAAGA
>DWDU01000037.1:0-29418 GCA_018245575.1 Jemadia suekentonmiller | reverse complement strand
GATGTTTTTATATTTTAAATTATATATTTTATTATTTTTTCTTGTTTTCTTGCAATCTCCAAAATGTGTGTGGTATACTACAATATTAATTTTAACATTATCATTTTCCTTATCATAATAATGTGGCCCCACAATAGCATTATCACTAATACTTGTATAACGTGCAATTTCATTTTCTTTAACGGTTGCTAAGCAAGTTGTTTCATCTTTTGCTGTTAAATAACGAACTTCTGTTGCATTAGCAATTGATTGATCCTTATCATTTTTGGGTTTATAAATCACACATAAATTAGCATCACGATTAACAATTGCCATTGGAATTTGATCAGTTTTAAGAAATGGATTTCAAAAATCTCAAACACAAAAGAAGCCATATAAAAATGGCACAATACAAATTGCAATAAATTTTATAATGCGAGTTTTATCTTTAACTGTTTGTTGATACCATTTTTTTTAAAAACTTCTTTAAAAGTTGGTAATTTTTTTTGGTATCCATAACTGTTCTCCTTAATTATCTTTACATAATACTATCCCGGTCCGTTTCTTCTACTTCAACAGTAAAAGTTTTTGCTTTATTTTTTTTAATTCGATATAAATATTTTGGATCTTTTGTTGCTTCAAATTTTGCTTGTATTTTATCAATCTTTTTAAGTTGCTGCTTTTCAAAAATATTTTGTTGATCAATTAAAATTTGTTTTTTTATTTCTTCAACTTTTTGATTTGATACTCTTCTTAAAGTAGAATTAATATTTTTCTGAATTGGAATTTTTCTTTCAAATAAAACAGTTTGTAAAACTTTGAATTTGAAAGTTCCATATAATTCTTTTTACCATCATAAATAAGTTAGTCCTAAATTAATTATTAATAAAATTGAAATTCAAATTAATAAAATGCCAGCATTTTGTAAAATTTCCGTTTGATATTGTACAAAGAACCTTCACCTGTCCCAATACCATAAATAATATTTCCCATTCCATGAATTGCATATTTAAACGGTGTAATAAAAGAAATAAAATGGAAGAATGTTCCTTGCATAAAGGCTGGGAAAGTTCCCCAACCTGCCGTTAAATTTAAAATTAAATAAATAACAATTAAATATTTTTCAACATCCCCATCACTAGGAGCAAATCATATTGCATGTTCAATGATTGTAAAAGTAATACTACAAAATAATAATCAGACATACAATAAACCAAAACTAATTCCCAAGCGACTGTAACCAAATGCCGCTAATGAAAGTGCAAGAATTGTGGTTTGAAGTACTGTTGTAATTAACATTAGTAACAATTTTGAAAAATAGTGTTGATATCAACGAGCTCGTTTTGTTCGACAAGTACGGTCAAAAATAAATGTTTGCATTAAAACACCAACTCACATTGCAATCGCTATAAAAATTCACCTAAACCAATTCCATATTCCCCATATTGGTGACCTTGAATATGAACTGGAACTTGAAAAATTGATGAATTTAAATTTACTCAATCACGAATTACTTGTTGTGCTCTTGCACTATATTTTGGTCAAGTTATATGTTCATCCAAATTAGGAAAAATCTCACAAACAAAGCCATCAATAAATTGTTTCCCTTCGCTTTCAATTACTTCCAATGTTTTTTTAACAATTTCATAATATTGTGGATGATTTTTTTCAACATAGTCTAAGATTACTTTTCCAATTGAAGTATTAGGACCAATAATTAATAAAATTTTTTCTAAATAATTGCTAAAATCACGACCTGTTAAATAATATGTATTAGTTGATTCATATCATTGCGCAAAAGCTCAGAACATTGAAGTACCTAATACCCTCTGGTAAGGCAGAATGAACCAAAGCAGTTTTAATTTGGGTAAATGTATATAACACTTGTCCAGCTAAAAAATTTTGTTTATATGTTGATCAAAACTGAGGAATGTTTTCTATTAAATATTCTAAAGTTTTAATAACTTCTGTTGGACTATGATTACCAATAGCACGCATTAATTTAAAAATATTTTCTGTAAAACCACTATTAACTTGCAATTGAGCCCAATATTTATCAGCTGGTTTAAACATAGTTTAATCACCATGCAAATAATTTAATTTAATGGTCATACCATTTTGGTCTAATTATAATGCTTTTGTATTAATATTATAAAATTTATTATTTGTAACAGATAAATTTACCATGCTATCATAACGATATTGGAATTTATAAAGATCTTTATCAATATCTTTATTATTATCAAATCATTCTTGTGCTTTTTCTTGACAAACTGCTAATGTGTCAGAATTAAAATATTCAACAGTTGGCGAAGTTAATAAGTTATTTTCATCATTTCCTTGTTTCTGAACAACATAGGCGATACAAGGTGGTCTATCATTGTCAACAATTGCCATAGGAATATTAACAATTTTTGTTAATGAGTTTCAAAAAGCTCAGCAACAAATAAAACCATACAAAAAAGGCGCAAAGCAAATTAGCATATACTTAATTATTTTTAGTCAATTTTTTGCTATTTTTTCTTTTGCCTCTGTTCTGAAAACATTAATAAATCTTGGATTTTGTTTCATAATGTCATCCCTTAACTTTTTTAATGCCTATTATATATATCATATTAATTCTACACGAAAAAAAGAAAAAATACTCACAAAAGTAAGTATTTTTTAATCAATAACAAATGGTAATAAAGCCATTTGACGAGCTCTTTTAATTGCTGTTGCTAACATTCTTTGATTTTTAGCATTTGTTCCTGTTACTCGTTTTGGCAAAATTTGCCCATTACCAGAAATAAATTTTTTTAATAATTTAATATCTTTATAATCAATGTATGTTATTTTATTTTTTGTAAAATAACATTGTTTTTTAAAACGTTTAAATTTTGGATTCATTTTCTTTTTCCTTTCTTTTTAATCTCATAAAATTGCATCATCGCCATCAAAAGTAATATTATTATCATCTTGTGGTTCTGGTTGTTCAAAAGTTGTGCTAGAAAAATCATTAGCAATTGACATTGATGGTCCATCAATGTTAGTAGCAGCACTAGCACCTTTTGAATCTAAAAAAGAAACCATATCAGCAATTACTTGAACAATTGTTGTAACTTGACCATTAACATTATCACTTCTCGTTTGTAAACGTCCATCTAATGCAATTAATGATCCTTTTTTTAAATAACGGGCCATATTTTCTGCCGTTTTATTCCAAGCAAAGCAAGGAATAAACGAAGCTTGGTTATTAAAACTATTATTTACTGCTAATGTAAAAGCAACAAATGGTTTACCATTAACAGAATTTTTTAATTCTAAATCACGGGTTAGTCTTCCTACTAATGAAACTCGATTTAACATAACTCTTGCACACTCCTAATTTTTTATTCTTTTGTTTCAGTTGGTGCATTTTATGGTTTTGATTTTTCACCTTCTGAACGTTGTTCATGACTTTTATAATCAGTTTTTTTATTCCCTGGTCTACGATCACGGTCTGGTTTATCATTCTTAACTTCTGTTTTTGCATAAACAGTTGATTTAATATATCCTTTTTCTTTTTCTGTATTAATTACTAAAATTCGTAATACATTTTGTTCAATATGACTAATTCGAACAAATTCATCAATGTTTTCTGATGTTGTATTAACAATTAATACTCCATAATATCCTTTTGTTTTCTTTTTAATTAAATATACTAAATCTTTAATTCCTCATTTTCCGTTTTCTTCTATTTTTCCCCCATTAGCTTCTAAAATTTGGTGTAATTTACTTTCTAATTCATCCAAATTAGTTGCTTCGGGATTTAATATATACATAATTTCATATTTACGAATTTTATTTTCCTCCTTTTGGTCTAGGTCCCATTCGGACAAGGAGCTAATAATTATAATTCAAGCATTATTAACTCGCCAATTATTATACCTTATATTTCCTTTAATTGTAAGCGTTATTTTAATAATTTTAATAATTTTAAATCATCAACATAAGTTAATTTAATGTTTTGTTTTTCACCATAAATTGTATGAATTTTTGTTTCTGGTGAAAATAACTCTACTAAATAACTATCATCATAAATTATTGTTCTATTTTTAGTTTGAAAATATCTGTCATAAACTTGATATAATAATCTTGCTTTAAAAACTTGTGGCGTCTGAATTGTAAAATATTCTTCTCGAGGTAATGTTTTTTCAATAAAATTATTTTTAACTTTTTTAAGGCTTTCAGTAATTGGTAAAATTGGAATTAGCACTTCATAATTTTTTTGTTGAAAAACTTGATTTAATTGATTAATAAAAGTTAAACTAGTAAAACAACGCACACCATCATGAATAATTATAATTTCATTACTAATTTTATTATTAATTAAACATTGATAAATCGTATCAACTCGTTCTATGCCACCCATAATAAATTGGATATTTTTTGCTTGGTAATTTTTTTTCAATAAAAAAGTTAAAATTTCTTTATTAACACCAACAATAATTTCTGTACAAAGTCGATCACTTAAAAATAACATTAATGTTTGTTCAATAATAGTTTGTTTATTATCAAGTTGATATAGCAACTTATTGTCCTTCTGATTAAAACGTGATGACTTCCCAGCTGCCACAATAATTACCGTATAATTTTTCATTTATAAAATTTCAATTCCATTTTTCTTAACATATTCTAAAAAATCATCACTTCAAACCGAAGCAATAACTTCACCAATATGTTGTTTTTCTAATAAAAATAAATCTAATTGTGACTTAAAAAGTCCGAACGAAAGTGTCACTGGTAAGTCATTTGTTGCTACTTTTGCATCATATTCTGTTCTTAATTTACTTGTTTCTTTTGTTACTGCTAATTGACTTTTTAAAACATCACGATTAACAGTAGCAGCACAATAAGCAATACAAATAGCTTTTTCTAACACAAAATCATAAACAAAAATTTTCACATAGAGTTCCCAATTAAAAACATCTTGCGATTCACTAATTTCAATCGTATTATTAGTAATACTATTTTTTAAACCATAGAGGATTGTAGCACCATTTTCTCTTGTATAGCGGTTCAAGCATTCTTGATAACTCAATAATCGCATTGCTTTTTGTAATTCAATTTGACTTGTTCAATTTAATTTTTTCTTAAATTTCTTATTTAATTGCGGAAATTTTAATAATAAAATGTCTTCTACATCACTAACAATATTAGTTGCTTTATCAATTGTTTGTTTAATTTTTAATAATGTAATGTCTTTTTCTTCTAATAATAAATCAAATCCAATTTCGCTAAAACTTACTGCTTGGTTATTTGATTGCTTAATATCACGACGCAAAACCATTGCCGTTGTTAAAATTCCTTCGTTTTCTAACAATTGATATTGTTTAATTGCATTTCGTCGCCATTTATTGTGTGACTGTAATATTTCACCAACCAAATTAGTTGATGAAATATCAAAATCAATTGGCCGTTCTGTCATTCGAAAATCATCATTAAACCCTTTTTCTTCTGTAGTAATTAAAGGCGCATCAACTTTTAATAAATTAAATTGAATAATAAAACGACGAACTAATTCACGTTTAATTAAACTAATTGCTTCTACTGTTTCACGTAATGTTAAAATTGAACTATAACCAATTTCAATACCAAATGCCATACAATCACCTATTTTTCTCTTGGTCGCATGTGGGGAAATAATAATACATCTTTAATTGAATCTTGTCCTGTTAATAACATAACTAAGCGATCAATTCCAATTCCTAAACCACCTGTTGGTGGCATTCCATATTCCAATGCTTCAATAAAATCAATATCTAATTCTTGTGCTTCATCATTACCATTATCACGTTCTGCTAATTGACTAACAAAACGCTCATATTGTTCAACTGGATTGTTTAATTCTGAATAAGCATTTGCATATTCACGCCCTTTAATAAATAATTCAAATCGATCAGTAAATCTTGGATCTTCTGCATTTGTTTTTGCCAATGGAGAAACTTCAACGGGATGACCATAAATAAATGTTGGTTGAATTAATTTATCTTCCACAAATTCTTCAAAAAACAAATTAATAATATGTCCAACAGAAGTATGAAATTTTTCAATTGGTAGTTTTTTTTCTTTTGCAATTTTCTTTGCTTCAGCAAAAGTAATTGGTTTTCAAAAATTAATTCCCACTAACTCTTTAATTGCATCAACCATATGTCAACGTTTTCATGGTTGTTTGAATGAAATCATTACTCCATCGTATTTTGTTTCATCTTTATTTAAAATGTTTTTTGCAATGTAGCAGATAATATCCTCTGTTAATTGCATCATAAAATTCATATCTTGATATGCAACATAAATTTCAACTGTTGTAAACTCTGGATTATGGCGTGTATCCATTCCTTCATTTCTAAATAATCGTCCTATTTCATAAACTCCCTCAAAGCCACCAACAATTAAACGTTTTAGAGGTAATTCTGTTGCTACTCGTAGATAAAAATTCATATCTAATGTATTATGATGAGTTATAAATGGTTTTGCCGCTGCGCCACCATGAATAGGCTGTAAAACAGGTGTTTCAACTTCTAAATATCCCTTACTATTAAAAAAATCTCGCATTAAAGCAATAATCTTACTACGCTTAATAAAAATATTTTTTGTTTCCGCTGATGTAATTAAATCAACATAACGACGACGATATTTTTCTTCAATATCAGTCATTCCATGATATTTGTCAGGTAATGCACGCAATGCTTTTGCTAATAAAACAAATTCTTTAACTCGCACTGTTAATTCCCCAGTGTTTGTTTTCATCATTATTCCAGTAATTCCGATAATATCTCCTAAATCAAAATTAATAAATTCTTGATATTTTTCATCACCAACTTCATCATTTCGAACATAAATTTGAAAAATTCCATTTTGATCTTGTAACGTTACAAAACTAGCTTTTCCTGCTTCGCGAAATGTTTTAATTCGACCCGCAATTTTAACTATTATATTATCACTACTTGTGGCTAATTCCTCTTTTGATAAATGATTAAATTGTTCATTAAGTTCTTTACTTGTATTTGTTCGGTCAAACTTGGCAATTACAAAAGGATTATGCCCATCGTTAACCATTTTTTTTAATTTATCACGTCTAATTTGCTCTTGTTCTGTAAAATTACGTTTCTCCATTTTAATTCTCCTTTTTACTATTTAGCAGCACTAATATTACTATTATAGTAGGCAATATATTCATTAACAAGCATTTTTAACTCAAATATTGTATTTATTTGCGTTGCCCCAATTTTATAATTAGTAGCTTCTGGCTTTCCTTTAAAATAAAAGGCTAAATTTTTCCGCATTTCACTCGCTGCAATTCGTTCTCCCTTTAAATTTAATAATAATTCTGCATGGCGGAAAATAATATTCCGCCATTCATCTAATGGTGGTTGCTCAATTTTTTCACCAGTATCTAAAAAATGTTGAATCTGTTTAAATACTCATGGATTGCCTTGTGCTCCTCGTGCTAACATAATTGCATCACAACCAGTCTCTTTTAACATTCGTTTTGCATCTTCACAAGTAAAAACATCACCATTCCCAATTACTGGAATTGCAACATTTTCTTTTACTTTCCTAATTCAATTTCAATCATCTTTTCCAGAATAAAATTGATTTCGTGTTCGAGCATGAACTGCAATTGCTTGTGCTCCTGCTTGTTCACAATATTTTGCAATTTCAACACAATTAATATTTTCTTCATCTCAGCCAATTCGAATTTTAACAGTTACTGGTTTAGTAACATTTTCAACCACTGCCTTAACAACTTCATAAACGCGTTGAGGATGTTTTAATAAATATGACCCTGCTTGTGACTTAATTGCAATTTTTGGTGCAGGACGACAACCCATATTAATATCAATAATATCACAATCACTATGTTGATCAACATATTTTGCTGCTGCAACAAAAGTTTCCATATCTGTTCAAAAAATTTGCATTGAAATTGGATGTTCTAATTTATTTACCTTAATCATTTGTAAAGTTCGTTCATTTTTTTGTAAAATTGCTTTATCACTAACGATTTCAGCATAAACCAATCCTGCTCCTAACCTAATTCATGACAAATAATTCGGAATGCTTCATTCGTAATTCCGGCCATTGGTGCTAAAAACTTGCCCTTTTATTTCAATATTTCCAATTCTCATTTTTCTAATTCTTTCTTTAATTAACAGTCATTAGATAAATCTTAATTAAAAATAACAATAAATTCAATAAAAAAACTATTTTTAAGACTAATTATTCCTTATTATAGTTCATATATGATATTACAAAAAAAGTTTCTCAAAAATGAGAAACAAAATATTATTTTCGGCCATGTTGTTTGTTGCAATCACATTCAAAACATTTATGGGCACTGTTTGTAACTAAACATGAACATTGACAAGCATGGCAAGATAACCTACAATCTGTCATCTGAATTTCCTCCTTACAAAAATATTGTTTAATAAATATTACTTGTAAGTAAATAGTTAAACAATAGCTTCTTTTTAATTGTAACAAATTTCAATAATTCATTAAAGATATTCTAAAATTATTTTATTATTTTAAAAAATATTTCTAATAATATTAATAAAAAATGTAAAAGACATAATAGCGTTTTACAAATTAAGATCAATCAATTTCACTCGGTTTCTTTGGATGTGTATTTTTCTTAATTTGGTCAATTAATCCATTACGAACATGAATAACTGTATTAGCAATATCAGCAATATTTGGGTTATGCGTAACAATAATAACCGTTGTTTTATATTTTTTATTAACATCAACTAAAATTTCAAGTACTTTTCGACCCATTTCTTCATCTAAAGCTCCTGTTGGTTCATCACCAAATAAGATATTTGGATTTTTTGCTAATGCTCTAGCAATTGAAACCCGTTGTTGTTGTCCCCCTGACATTTGGTGAGGATATTTGTCCATTTGTTCTTCCATTCTAATTGTCTCAAAAATATCTTTAATTGTCATATCATTATTTTTGTTTTTACTTAAATTTTCCCCAACTTCAGCATTTTCTTTGGCAGTTAAATTAGTTAATAAATTATATTGTTGGAAAATAAAACCAACATTATCTCGTCTAAATTTTGTTAAATCAACATCTTTTAATAACGATAAGTTATAGCCAATAACAAAAACATCACCACTTGAAACTTTATCTAAACCTGAAATAATGTTTAGTAATGTTGTTTTTCCTGATCCAGAAGGACCTAGAATAACAATAAAGTCTCCTTTTTCTAATTTTAAATTAATTCCTTTTAAAACTGGTGTTTCAACTTCCCCAGTAATATATGATTTTTTCACATTAACTAGTTCAATTACATATTTACTTGTATCTGGTTTACTATTTGTTGTTGAAATAATTTCTCCTTTTAGAATTCGTTTTGAATATAACTTTGTTTGTTTCTTTTGCTCTTTTAACTTTTGTTTAAATTTTTTAACGGCAGTATAATCAACTTTTTCTTTTGGTTCCTTGTCATTTGGTTTTTTTGCTTTAGCTTTTTTCCCATGTGGTTTTGTTTGGTCTGTACTAGGTACATCTTTAATTTCAGCCATCTTGTGTTGTGCCTCCCCTTTAAATACTAAAATACATTTTACAATTATTTCTTATCATAATAATATCATAACAAAATTATTATAATTTTATCAACTTATTTAAGATATCTTGCCCTTATTCTTTAAGTAAACTTTTTAAATCACTTGCTCTAATATGATATTTTTTGCGGCAAAAATCACATGCAATTTCAATTTCACCATTATTTATTAAAATTTCATTAAGTTGCTCATCACCTAATAATTTTGCTGATTCTAAAGCTTTTTCATATGAGCAACTACATTCAAATTTAACTTCATCAACTTCTAACACTTTGGCATTTTGATCAATGAGTTTAAAAATATTAATTAAATTATCTTCAGAAATTAATTTATGACTAATGTTTTCTAAATTTTCAATTTTTTCTTCTAAATAGTCAATATCTTCTTTTTTACGTTCTGGTAACAACTGTGAGAAAAAACCAACTGCTTTTGCAATTGTATTATCTTCATTCATTTTAATTGAACATGCAATAACTGATTTAATTTGTTCACTTTGTGCTAAATAATAAGTAAAATCTAAATTAATTTCACCAGAAATTAATTGAATTTGACCTGAGAAACTTTCTTTCATTCCTAAATCTTTCATTACGCGTAAATAACCATTTATACCAACTACTTGGGAAATAACATTATGTTCACGATCAATTTCATCAACATCAAATTGTGGATTAGCACAAAATCCTCGTACTTTATGACCAGTATATTCTGTCATAATCGTTCCAATTGGACCATTTCCATTAATAATACTTGTCATTTTATCAGTTGCATTTTTCATATCACTACCAATTAAAATAGTGGCTAGAACAACTCTTGACAACACAATTGTTGCAAGCGGATTAGTTGCATGTAATTTAATAATATCGTTTAATGATTTAGTTGCATCAACAACTGTCATTTTAACATTATGAACATTACTAATTGCTTTCGTTACTTTGTCCATTCCTTTAAACTCCTTTATAAATTTCTTTCCTTTGCAATTATAGTATAATCATCGTTAAAAGTAAAACAAAAAGTAGACTTAATTAGTCTACTTCTTATTTGGATCATTATTTTTATAATCTTCTGGGTTATCTTTTTTTCGTTCTTTTGGTTTAACTTCTAAAATTTCACCTTTTGCTTCTTTTTCTTTATGCTTTGCTGCACGTTCTTTTTCATGAATTACTTCATCAGGTAATTTATGATATTTATCAATATATTCAATTTGTTCTGCCGTAATTGTTTCTAATATTTTTAAACTTTCAGCAATTAAATTTAATAAACTACGATTTTCAGAAATTAATGCTTTTGCTTTTACATAACAATCATCTAAAATTTTACGAACTTCAGTATCAATTTTAGCCGCAATATCTTCTGAATAACGTTTTCTTGTTCCATTATATTCATCTTTTGGTGATTCAAATTGAACTAATCCTAAAGAACTCATTCCATATTCAGTAACCATATGACGTGCAATATTAGTTGCTTTTTCTAAATCATCATGTGCTCCTGTTGTTATTTTTGTTTTTCCAAAAATAATCTCTTCTGATGCACGCCCACCTAAATAACCAGTAATTGTCGCATATAAGTTCTCTTTACTATGAAACATTGTTTCTTCTTTTGGTGTCATAATTGTATAACCACCTGCTTGTCCACGTGGAATAATAGTAACTTTTTGAACTTTGCTAGCTGCTTCTAAACGTAAACCAATTAGAGCATGACCAGCTTCATGATAAGAAACAATATCTTTATCCATTACTGAATATTTACGTGATTCTTTTGCTGGTCCCCCAACAACACGATCAATCGCTTCATCAATAATATTAACAGTAATAATTTTTAAATTCTTACGAACACATAAAATTGCTGCTTCATTTAAAACATTCTCTAATTGAGCTCCAGAAAATCCTGGCGTTCTTTTCGCGATTCGTCTAAAATCAACCTCTGTTGAAACTGCTTTATTTCGAGCATGTAATTTTAAAATTGCTTCTCGTTCATTAATATCTGGTAATGAAATTTGAATTTGGCGGTCAAAACGCCCCGGTCTTAATAAGGCAGCGTCTAATACATCAACTCGGTTTGTTGCTGCCATAACAATAACTCCCGTATTAGTTCCAAATCCATCCATTTCAACTAATAACTGGTTCAATGTTTGTTCATTAGCACCACTCCCAATTGAAACAGTTCTTTTTCGACCAACAGCATCAATTTCATCAATAAAAATGATACATGGTGCAGCTTTTTTAGCTGCAATAAACATTTCACGAATTCTTGAAGCACCAACTCCAACAAACATTTCTTCAAATTCAGAACCTGAAATTGAAAAGAATGGAACACCAGCTTCTCCAGCAACAGCTTTTGCTAATAAAGTTTTTCCTGTACCTGGTGGTCCTTCCATTAGAACTCCTTTTGGAGCACGAGCACCCATACTTGAATATTTCTGTGGATTCTTTAAATAATCAACTAACTCAACTAACTCTGTTTTTTCTTCATTAATTCCTGCAACATCAGAAAATTTAACAGTGGATTGAATTTGACGTGCTTTATTTTTCCCCATTGAAAAGGGATTAGCACCTGACATCCCACCAGACATTTTTGATAAACGAGCAATCATAAAGACAGCGATTCCCATTATTAATAATCATGGTACTAATTGTATTAACATCGCTTGTCACATTGGAACAAACTCACGGTCAACTGAAACAATACCACCTTTTAATTTATTTTTAAAATTTTCATCTCATGTATTTGTTGGTATTTTGTCCTTCTTATAATAAGTATAAGCTTCAAAACCTTCACGATTTCATTCCGAACTATAGCGAACAATTTTGATAACACCACCCTCAGAATATCGAATTACTCCTTCCATAACTACAGTATTTTTACCAACATTAGCCTTAATAGTAATTTCATCAATATCTTGATTGTTATACTTTTGAGTATTACCAATTTTTTGCATATTTCCTTCGCTAATTTTGGTAATATCTGATTTTGTTCATAATACAATTGTTAAAATAATCAAACCAATAAAAATTAACGAACTTATAATTGCAAATCACATTCTTTTTTTATTCATAACTATTTCCTCTCTATTAAGACTTTTAAAATTAATCTTTTTCGGTCATTTGAAACAATGAGCCAATTCTAGACTATTTTATCATAAAAAAAAATAAATTGTATTTTTCCGCTAAAGTATTATTAATAAATTTATTAATTTTTAAATCAACTAAATTATTTGCATAAATAAGGTTATTAACCTTATCTAATACAAAATAACTTTTTCGTGCTAAAAGCGGTACTTTATTTTTGATAAATCAACGATTTAAACGCATCTTATTAATCATTGCATTTCTTAGCAAAGATAAATCGTTGGTAATTGTGATTGGCCATTGTGCTGCTGCTATCATAAAATCATACTTATTTTTAGTTCCCCAATTAATAATATTTTCTTTTCATTTTATTGGTAATCCAGTTGTTGGTGTTATTTGAATTGTTGTTAATTCTAAAAGTTCATTATTAACAATTTCAACATTATCATATGATTTAATTAAAGAATATCTTGAATTAATTTTAAGAATAATATTTGGTTTTAAACTTTTTAATTCCTTAATTATTTCATCTAAAAACTTTCTTTTTTTATTCCTAATTAAATAAACAACCTTATTAATTTTAAAATAATTAAAAATAATAATTTTTTGCAACTGAATATTATTAAGAGCATTAAAACTAGTAACATTAATTTGCCCAAAATTTTCAATCAAATAATTTTTTACAACTAACTTTAATTGTTCATTTTCCTTATTTTTTTCCTCAATTTCTAATAACATATCTTGTAAATTAATATCCTGAATTTCATTACGAATAATATTTCGATTATAAATCGCTAAGATATTAGTTGAATCAATTGCATAATTAATTTGCTGATGAAATAAATATTCAATAATTTCTTCTCTTGATATTTCTAACATAATCCGCAATATTTTTAGTTTTTTGTTAAACAATTGAGAATAATAATAACTAGTTTTATTTAGACCATAATATTCAACAATCCCATTTCGTTGTTTTTGCAAAATATATGTTTCAATATGATCAGTCAAATTATGGGCAATTAAAACACCCTGGCAACAATATTTTTCACTAATTTGTAAAAAAAAAATCATATCGTATGCTACGAGCAACTGCTTGAAAATTATGAGAATTAGTCTGATACTGTTCATAGTTTTTCGCTGTCACTTTTTTTACATAGACCTTAATATTTCGTTTTTGGCAATATTCAACAACAATTTGTTCATCATAGTCACTATCTTTTCGCTTTTGGTAATTTACCAAACATACAATGAAATTATTAATATCTAACTCTGAATTATTATAAATATTGTCAAGTAAAAACATACTATCCGGACCACCAGACACCCCGATAACATATTTTTCATTCTGTTTTAAAAGTTTAGTTTCCATTTCTATCACCTATTTTCGAAATAATTTTAAAACTTGTTCTGTATAATGATAATTCTTATTATGAACAATGATTGGTTTTTCAACAATAAGGCCTGCCCCACTTTGAAAACGAGCTTCAATTAAAACATTATTTGCTTCACTTTCTACAAAAGGATGAATAAATTGTAGTCGCTTAATATTAAAACCATACTTAATTAATAATGCAGTAATTTCTAATAATCTTGTTGTACGATGAATAATCGCAAAATACCCTCGATTTGCAACTAATTTCTTAGCAGCAAAAATAATCTCTTCTAATGTGACATCTGTTTCATGGCGTGCTGGAATTAATAATTTATTTTTTTCATTTAATTTTACTCCATCAACTTTAAAAAACGGTGGATTGCAGACAATTAAATCATATTTAACATTAACATTAGTTTTAACATATTCATTAATATCATTATGAATAATTTTAATCTGTTCAATTTTATGATTTAATGCAACATTTTCCTCTGCTAATTGTACAGCTTCTTTTTGCAATTCAATGCCAGTAATTGGTGCTGAAGTTAAAGTTGATAAAATTAATGGAATTGCCGCATTATTAGTGCCAATATCTAAAATATTTTTTATTTTTGTATTTAATGTTGCAAAACGAGCCAGTAGGACTGTATCCAATGAAAAATTAAACATATCAGTTCGTTGGTTAATTTTAATTCCCTCATAATTTAATAAATCATTTAAAACTTTCACTTTACACCTCGTTATATCAATCAATCAATCCCTTTTCTAAAATTAATTCTTTATTTAAATTTTCCAATAATAAATTGGCAATAGTATAACAAATTTCAATTAACTTGCTATTTTTATGATTTAATTTTTGAATTAAATCTTGATTTGTAATTTGATATTTTTCTCATTCTTTCTTTTTTAAAACATTAGCAATTGCTAAAAAAAATTGGCGGCATTCAACACTATCATAATTATTTAACTGACGAATATGAATAAAATTATTTGTCGAGTTACTTGCAAAATTGTTAAAAAAGGTAGAAATAAATTCATTTTTAAAATCATCAACTTCTAATAAATCAGTTGTATTTTCTAAAATAATATTTAAACAACGTGATTTAATAGTATCAATAACATTTGTTTTATTAGTTGTTAGCAAAAAAGCGTATGTATTTTTACTAGGCTCTTCTAAAAATTTTAATAATGAATTAGCCGCTTCTAATGTTAATAAATCAATACCATTAATAACATATACTTTTATTCCTGTTTGTTCTAACGCAGAATAATTAAAGGTTTGAATAATTTCTTGAATTGCTTCTTTTTTTATTGTTGTTTCAAAATCACCTTTAATTTTTAAATCATAATAAGTTTTATTATTAATGCGGTGATAAATATCACATTCACAATCTGCTCCTTGTTTTTTTAAACACAATAAAAATTTAATAACTTCTGTTGTAAATTTTTCTAATTTAACTTTATTATTGCAAGAAATTAAAAGTTGATTTGATAAATTATTTTTTAAAATTAAATTTTTAAATAGTGTCATTTTTTCAACATCATTTTTTGTAAATAAATTATCCATTTTCTTTGTCCTTTATTTTTTGAATAATTTCATCAACATAATAATATACTTGTTCTAATACTTCATTCACTGGTTTACTAGCAGCAATAACTTTAATGCGATCTGCATTTTCACTAATTAAAACTTGATACCCTTCATATACCTTCTTGTGAAACGAATTTTTTTCTAAATCAAGACGGTTCATTTCAACCTCATTTCGAACTTTCATTCTTTCACTTGCCATTGTTGGTTCAATATCAAAAAAAAGAGTTAAATCTGGCTTTGTTGTGCCCAAAACAATTGATTGTACTTCATCTAATGTTCGAATTCCTAATCCACGAGCATATCCTTGATATGCTGAAGTAGAATCCATAAAACGATCACAAATTACAATTTCTCCTCGTTTTAACGCCGGCAAAATATCTTCAACAACATGTTGCCTACGAGCAGCAATATATAATAAAGCTTCTGTTCATGGGTCCATTCCTAAATTATGTTTACTTAAAATAACATTTCTAATTTGCTCAGCAATTTCATTGCCCCCTGGTTCTCGTGTTAAAACAACTTGATATCCTTCTGACCGTAATTTTTCTTTTAATAATTTTGAAATCGTTGTTTTTCCAGAACCATCAATTCCTTCTAATGTTATAAATAGCATCATTACACTCCCTGTTCTTAAACATCTTTACGTCCCTCTAAAGCTTGTTTTAATGTTACCTCATCAATATAATCTAAGGAACCACCAATTGGTATCCCTTGGGCTAAACGTGATATTTTTATATTAAAAGGTTGCAAAAATGTTTTTAAGTATTGAGCTGTTACTTCTCCTTCAAAAGTAGCACAAACAGCAATAATCACTTCTTTTATAATTTTATCATTCATTCGGGATTCTAACGCAGAAAAAGTCAATTTATCTGGTGTAATGCCATTTTTTACATTAATTTCACCATTTAAAACATGATAAACTCCATTAAAAACTTTTGTTGCTTCAATTTTTATAATATCAAAAAAATTGCTAACAACACAAATCTTTGTTTGATCACGTAAATTATTATGGCAAAACAAACAAACATTATTTTGCATTAATGTTGAACAAATTGAGCATTGATGATAATTATTTTTGATTTCATTAAAACATGTTCTAATGATTCCAATAATGATGGTTTAATAATTAATTTATTAAAAATCCTTTCCGCAGTCTTTTTACCAACACCTAAAATAGTTTTTAATTCCATAATTAATTCTTCATAGTTCATTTCAAATCTCCAATCAATTATTCTACTATCTTAATGTTATCAAAAATTTGTTTACCAGTTTCAAGAACATCTTTATGTTCTTCATAGTTATCAATTTGTTTAACTAATAAATTTTGGTAAAACTCTTCAACATCAATTAATGTTGGTTTTGGTAATTTATTTGCTTGTCTAATTTTAACATAATCATTGCGAACACTAGTTCACTCAGTTTCACTTAAGGCAATAATAATAAAATCAAAATCAAATGCTTGGAAAATCTTATTGCGAAATTCTCAATCACACATTTCAAAACTAATTCAATTTGCTTCTGGTTTTGTATTAGTTACAATAATCAGTCCTTGTTCTGATGCAGCCCCATATTTAACATCATAGAAACTAATTAATTTATCTAATTGAACTAGTTTACCTTTTTCGTTAATTAATTCCATAAATTTATTTTTAAATTTTTCTCGCTCTTCTTTACTAGCTTTAATTAAAATATTAAAAATTTGATTATTAGAATAATTAATATTAGAAAATTCATAGATATTAACTTTATTTTTCATATCATCACGATATTTTTGTAAGTTATTTATGTCTTCTAATTCTTTTCCATAAGAAATTTGCTCTGATCCAACTGACTGAAAACTTTCTTTTTCCTTTGTTTGTTCAAAATTAGTTTGAAGATTATTTTTATCTAATATTATTTTATCTTGTTGTGGTTCTATGTTACTAAAAGAACTATCATTAGGTTCTTTATCATTAAATAATGAAAAATTATGAAATAATGGTTGGTTATTAGGTAATTTCGGTTCTTTTAAATGAATTATTTCATCATTGTTTTTTAATGGTATCACTTGATCTCTTTCATAATTATTTTCTATTATTTCTATATTTTTAGAAATTTGTTCTATTTTATCATGATTAATTTCTCTTTCCTCTGTATGCTCTAAAATCACTAAATCACTTAATTTTAAATTCTGTAAATTCTTAGTATTATTTTCAAAAATTGCTAAAGCTTTTAATAAAATTAATTCAAAATACATTTCTTGTGTTTTACTATTTCGCATTTTTCTTGCTGCTTCAGTAAACAAATCGAGTAACATAATTAATTCTTTTGAACTTAATTGTTCAGCAAATTCTTTTGCTTGTTCTTCTGATAATAAATTTAAAAAAATTGAATTATTCGTTTGTTTAAACTCAAAAATTTCTTTTAAAATATCTAATAAATTTAATGTTAAAATTTCAAAATCAGAACCTGCTTGATAAATTTTTTTACTAGCCATTAAAACTTCTGTTGTTTTATATTCTAAAATATCTTTTAATAATTTTAATTTAATGGTTTTTGAAACTGTTGCAAAAATAATATTTACATTTTCTAAAGTAACATTTCGATCAGAAAACATAATTACTTGTTCTAAAATACTTAATGAATCGCGAGCACTACCATCAGCCAAAAGAGCAATTTCTTTAATCGCAGCCAAATCATATTTAATTTCCTCTTTTTGTAAAATATTAATAATATTATTTTCTAATTCAATTTTTGAGATCTTACGAAAATTATATTGTTGACAACGTGAAATAATTGTTGCAGGAATCTTATGACTTTCAGTTGTTGCTAAAATAAAAACAACATGTTGTGGTGGCTCTTCTAATGTTTTTAATAATGCATTAAAAGCTGAATTAGTTAACATATGAATTTCATCAATAATATAAACTTTATATTTTGTCATCGTAGGAAGTAACTGAACGTTATTTCTAATTTCTCGAATTTCATCAACACCATTATTTGAAGCAGCATCAATTTCAAATACATCAACTGCTCCGGCGCGGTTTATTTCCTGACAACTAGCACATTCATTACACGGATTCCCTTTATCTAAATTAATACAATTAATTGCTTTTGCAAATATTTTTGCAATTGAAGTTTTCCCTGTTCCACGTGGTCCTGAAAATAAATATGCATGCGAAAATGTATTATTTATAATTGCATTTTTTAAAGCTTTTCTAATTTCAATTTGTCCAACAATTTTATCAAAATTATTTGGTCGATATTTACGATATAAAGAAATATAATCCATTTTTTATGCTCCCATCCAATATTATTGTTATAATAACTTTATTTTACTCCTTTAATTACAAATATTCTATCTTAATTGTTCAAAAAATTTCTTCATTAAATCTTTTAAAATCATATTTTCCTCATGTTTTCTAACATGTTGAACTTTTAATTTTGAAACATCAAAAGTATGATTAGACTTTAAAAAACCATATTTTTCATTTGATAAATAATAATTAATAACTTTAATTCCTGAATTAATTATTGCTCCTAGGCACATCATACATGGTTCAACAGTAACTCATATTGAACAATCACTAATTTTATTTGTTCGTTTTTTTCGACATGTTTGATTTAAAGCATAAATCTCAGCGTGTGTTGTTACTAAATTTTTTGTTGTTTTATTATATCCAATGGCAATAATTTTACTATTTTGGTCAATAACTAATGCAGAAATTGGAACATGTTTTTTCTTATATGCTCGTTGTGATAACTTATATAATTTATTGAAAATTAATGTAGTATCTGTCATAAATTCACCCTTATCATAAAAAATGTCATTACACATAGTCCTTAGTCTTATGGCTGCTACCTTCCGGTCCTGACCAATTTCAAATGTAACTATTGTAATGACATAATTAATTATAACATAGAATTTTATTTTGCATATCCTTTTTATTAAAAACTGCAATGTTTCACGTGAAACATTGCAGTTTTTTGGTTTTTCTTTTCCTTGCCTGTTTAAAATGTTTCACGTGAAACATTTTAAACAATAACAGTTTGACCTTGAAAATAAGGCTGCAATTTTTTTGGAATTGTAATAGTCCCATCTTCATTTTGATAATTTTCTAAAATGACAGCAATTAAACGATCAATTGCTAAACCTGATCCATTTAAAGTATGAACATATTTTATTTCATTATTATCATCACGATAACGTAATTTCATCCGACGTGCTTGAAAATCAAGACAATTTGAACAAGACGAAATTTCCCGATATTTATTCTGACCAGGCATTCATACTTCTACATCATATGTTTTTGTTGAAGAAAATCCCATATCACCTGAACACAACAAGATTACACGATATGAAATTTCTAATAATTGAAGAATATTTTCTGCATCTAATACCATTTTTTCTAATTCTTCAAATGAAGCTTCTTCGGTAGTAAACTTAACCATTTCAACCTTTTTAAACTGGTGTAAACGAATAATTCCTTTTGTATCACGTCCAGCAGAACCAGCTTCCTGACGAAAACATGGTGTATAAGCAGTATGATAAATTGGTAACTGATCTTTCTCCAAAATTTCTTCACGGTATAAATTAGTTACTGGTACTTCTGCAGTTGGAATTAAATATAAATTATCTTTTTCAATATAATATAAATCCTCTTTAAATTTTGGCAGGTTTCCTGTTCCATAAATAATTTGTGGTTGTACTAAAATTGGTGGTTCAATTTCAATATAATCTCGTTTTGTATGTTCATCTAACATAAAGTTCATTAAAGCACGTTCTAATTTAGCTCCCATTCCTTTATATACTACAAAACGTGAACCTGATATTTTAGTTCCCCGATCAAAATCAATTAAGTCTAATGCTGTCGCTACTTCTCAATGTTCTTTTACTTTCTTATGATTTGGAATTTTACCTCATTTACGAATTTCCACATTATCGTTTTCATCTTTCCCACTAGGAACTGAATCATCTGGAACGTTAGGCGTAACTTCTAAAATTGCTTTAATTTTTTCTTCAACTTTATTTAGTTGTTCATCAATTACTTCCATTTCTTGTTTAATAGTACTAATTAATTCTTTAATTGTTTGTACTTCTTGGTCTTTTTTTTCTGCTATTAAAGTTCCAACTTTTTTTGATTCAAGATTTCGTTTTTCTTTTAATTTTTCTGATTTAACAATTAATTCGCGACGTTTAATTGATAATTTTTTAATATCTTGTAAATATGAAAAATCATCATAACGGCGGTTTAATTTCTTCATTATTTCGTCAAAATTTTCAACAATTTTTTTCTGATCTAACATTTTTATCTTTCTCCTTCAATGTTAATTTTCTTTTTTAAAATTTCAATAACTTCTAATTTATCATCTTGTTCTAATCGCATAATTTTAACACCCGATGTTGTTCGGCCAAATAATGGAATTTGTTCTAGCGAAACACGAATAATATTTCCTTTTTTTGTTCCTACTAAAATATCTTCATCACCATTTACAGCTTGAACAAATTTTAAATATCCTGTTTTATCTGTTAAGTTAATTGACTTAACACCCTTATTATTTCGTCCTGTCAAACGATAATCTTCAATTGCTGTTTTTTTCGCATAACCATTTTCAGTTACTGATAAAACATATTTCGCAGACCGTCCTGAACTCATCCCAATGGTTTCTCCAACAGCATCGTTAGCAATTGCTTTAACCCCTACTGATTGTCGTGTCATTGGCCTAATTTCTTCTTCATTAAATCGAATTACTTTTCCAATATTATTTCCAATAATAACATCATCATGTCCTTTTGTAATAATCACGCTTACTAATTCATCATTATCTTTTAACTCAATTGCTACTTTTCCTGTTTGACGAATTTGATTAAATTCACTTATCTTTGTTTTTTTAATAAGACCTTTTTTTGTCACAAAAAATAAATTATCTTCTGTTGAAATTGACTCATCTATAGCAATAATTGTTTGAATGCTTTCTGTTTTATCAATTGCGATTAAATTAATAATTGGTAACCCCCGTGCATGTCGTGAATATGTTTCAATTTGATAAGCTCGTAATTTATACACTTTTCCAAAATTTGAAAAAATTAATAATGAGTCAATACTATTAGCACTAATAATTTTCTTTAAACTATCTTCAATATTTGCTAAACCAATAATCCCTTTTCCACCACGATTTTGTAATTTAAAAGTATCATCAGCTACTCGTTTAACATAATCATCTTGTGTTAACATAATTAAAATGCCTTCCCGGCGAATTAATTCTTCTGGATCAATTTCTGTTAACTCTTCCTTAATAATGTGACTACGCCGCTCATCACCATATTTTTTCTTGATTTCTGTTAATTCCGTAATCATAATGTCAATTTGTTTTTCACTATTATTAATAATCTCTTCTAATTCAGTTATTGCTACTTTAATATCTTTAATTTCATTAATAATTTTTTCAATTTCTAATCCAGTTAATCTTTGTAAGCGCATTTCTAAAATTGCTCGTGCTTGTTCAACTACCAAATTAAATTTATTAATTAAAGCATTTGATGCAATCTGTGTTGTTTGTGATTGTTTAATAATTGTAATTACTTCATCAATATTATCAAGCGCAATTTTTAATCCTTCTAAAATGATTAAACGATTACGATTTTTCTTTAATTCAAACTTACTACGTTTAATAATAATATCAATTTGATGTTCAATAAAATATTTTAAAATTTGTTTTAAACCCATTACTCTTGGTTGGTTTTTGTATAATGCTAAAATATTTAACGAAAAATTAGTTTGAAGTGGTGTTAATTTATATAACTTATTTAAAATAACATTTTCTTGAGCATCACGTTTTAATTCTAAAACAATACGAACCCCCTTCATGTTTGATTCATCACGAAGATCACTAATTCCATTAATAATTTTGTCGCGAATTAATTCTGCAATTCGTTCCAACAATTTTGCTTTATTAATTTGATATGGAATCTCTGACACAATAATTTGTCTTTTATTATTATTTTCTTCAATATCAATTTTTGAACGAATTGTAATTGATCCATTTCCTGTTTCATAAGCTTTAATTAAGCCGTTTCCAGCCGTAATTAATGCTCCCGTTGGAAAATCAGGTCCTTTAATAATTTTCATTAATTCAACAGTTGTTATTTCAGGATTTTTTGTTACCGCAATAACACCATCAATTACTTCATTCAAATTATGAGGTGGAATATTAGTTGCCATTCCAACAGCAATTCCACTAGCACCATTAACTAATAAATTTGGAAAATATCCTGGTAAAAAAGTCGGTTCTTCTTCACTGCCATCATAATTGTCAATAAAAATTGTTGTTTCTTTTTCAATATCTTTGATTAGTTCACTAGCAATTTTACTCATTTTTGCTTCCGTATATCGCATTGCCGCTGGAGCATCACCATCCATTGAACCAAAATTTCCATGCCCATCAATTAAAGGATAACGATAAGAAAAATCTTGTGCCATCCGAACCATTGCTTCATAAACAGCAGTATCACCATGGGGATGATATTTCCCAATTACTTCACCAACAATTCGAGCTGATTTCTTATGTTGTTTATCGTAAGTCATTTTTAAATCTCACATTGCATAAATAATACGGCGATGAACTGGTTTTAATCCATCACGAACATCAGGAATTGCACGTGAAACAATAACTGACATTGCATAATCTAAAAAGCCATTTTTCATTTCATCAGCAATATCAATATCACGAATTTTACCATCATAATCATATCCATCATTTTCTGATTTCATCATTATATCTCCCTTCTAGACATCTAAATTTTTAACATATTTTGCATTTTCACGAATAAATTTTTTTCGTGGTTCAACATTTTCACCCATTAATTCATTACAAATTAAATTTGCTTCAAATGCATTATTAACAGAAACTTTCAATAATAAACGCCGTTCTGGATCCATTGTTGTTTCTCATAATTGTTCTGGATTCATTTCTCCTAATCCTTTATAACGTTGAATTGTATAATTTTTATTTTGTTTTAATAATTCTTCTTTATAAAGTTCTAATTCATTATCACTATAAGCATATTGAATCTGATTACCATTTTGAATTTTGTATAGTGGTGGTTGAGCAATATAAATATTGCCATTTTCAATCAAATTTTTCATATAACGATAAAAAAATGTCAATAATAAAATTCGAATATGTGCACCATCAACATCAGCATCAGTCATAATAATTACCTTTTGATAACGTAATTTTTTATCATTAAAATTATCTTTAATACCTGCTCCTAATGCGGTAATAATTGAATTAATTTCATTATTTTCAAATATTTTAATTTGTTTTGCTTTTTCAACATTTAAAATTTTTCCTCGTAATGGTAAAATTGCTTGAAATCTTCGATTTCGACCAGATTTAGCACTTCCACCAGCAGAATCCCCTTCAACAATATAAAGTTCAGCTATTTTAGCATCTTTTGTTTCACAATCTGCTAATTTACCTGGTAATGAAAAACTATCCATTACGGTCTTACGACGTGTTGTTTCTTTTGCACGTTGTGCAGCAATTCTTGCTTTTAATGATAAACTTATTTTTTCAATATTTTTTTTTGCATCTTCTGGATTTTCTAACAAATAACTACTTAATCCTTTTCCAACAATATTAGAAACAATTTTTTTAACTTCACTATTTCCTAACTTTGTTTTAGTTTGACCTTCATATTGCGGATCCGGATGACGAATAGAAATTATTGTTGTCATTCCTTCTTTAATGTCATCTCAAGTAAATTTATCTTCGTTACCTTTATTATTTTTATTAATATTTTTAAAATAATTATTTATTTCACGAACAATGGCTAATTTAATACCTTCTTCGTGGGTTCCACCCTCATGGGTATTAATGTTATTACAAAAAGAAAAAATATTTTCTGAATAATTGTCATTATATTGTAACCCAAATTCAACAACAATATTATCTTCTATTCCTTCAACATAAAAAACATCGTTTAGTGGCGTACCAATTGTTTTATTTAATTCTAAAACATAATCTTTAATTCCATTATTAAATTGATAAACAACCATTTTTTCTTCATCATCTTCTCGTAAATCAACTAATGATATTTCTAATCCTTTATTTAAAAAAGCTAATTGTTTAATTCGATTTTGAATTGTTGAAAAACTAAAAATTGTTGTTTCTTTAAAAATCTTTTCATCTGGTAAAAAAGTTACTGTTGTTCCAGTTTCTGAAATTGAACCAACTTCTTTAATTGGTGTTAAAATTTGACCACCATTATGAAACTCCATTACATATTTTTTATTATTTTTTCTAACTTCAACTTTTAAATATTTACTTAAAGCATTAACAACACTAGCTCCTACTCCATGTAAGCCACCAGAAATTTTATATGTATTTGAATCAAATTTTCCTCCTGCATGTAAAATAGTAAAAACAGTTTCTAATGTTGAAACTTTTGTTTTTGGGTGAATTTCAATTGGAATTCCACGGCCATTATCAACAACTGTAATTGATTCATTTTTATTAATGATAATTTTAATTTTATTAGCAAAATTAGCTAAAACTTCATCAATTGAGTTATCAACAATTTCTCAAACTAAATGATGTAAGCCTCTAGCATTTGTCGCCCCAATATACATGCCTGGTCGTTTTCGAACTGCTTCTAAATCTTCTAAAATTTGAATTGATTCTGAATTATAATTATCACCCATAAATAATTCTCTCCATTTCTGCTTTCTTTTATTTTACCATTATTACCTAATTTTAGGGCTAAATTATCAAATATATTTTTAAATATTCTAAAAAATATTTTTATATTTTTAGTGTCTAATTTAACCCTATAAAAAAGTTATAAAATAAAAAAACTCAATAATGAGTTTTTAATATGATCGAATTGGTAAAACTAATTGTTGCAATGTTGGATCATCATTAGCAGTAATAATTAATGGTTTTGTTTCATCAATCATTTTAATTGTAATTTCTTTTGTTTTAAAGGCTTTTAAAGCATCCAAAATATACTTTGAATTAAAAGCAATTGTTTGGTCTGCTCCTTCAACTTTAAAATTTTTAATTTCTTCTTCTGTGTTACCAATTTCTTGTGTAAATGAAGTGACTAAAACTTTTTGTTCTTTTATTTTTAATGTAACAATTGTTGTCATCGCCTCATTTGATAAAACACTAGCTCGCTCAATAATTTTAATTAGTTCACGATTATTGATTGTTAATGAAGTATTAAAGGAAGTTGCAATAACTTTACTTGTATCAGGATATTTTCCTTCAATAATTTTTGTTTGAACAATTGTATTATTAATAATAACACTAACTGACTTATCAGTAATTTTCATTTTAATTTCTTGGTCATTTTCTGAAATTAAACGGCCAATTTCATTAATAAATTTTCCAGGAATAATAACATCAAAATTATAATTATTACTATAAGCAATCTTTTTACATGATAATCGAAATGAATCAGTGGCAGTAATTATTAATTCTTTATTATTTTGATCTGTTTTAATATTTAAACCATTAAAAACTATTCTGTTTTCTTTTTCTCCAATTGCAAAACTTGTTTGTGAAATAATTTCTTTTAATACTATACTTGTAAAATTTATTTCTTTACCCTCTGTTTCAAATGATAAATGTGGATAATCTGCTGAGTTTAATGTATTTAAAACTGAATCAAAATTACTTGCTTTGATTTTAATTAAATTACCCTCAACTACTTCCAAGGTAATAAATTCATCTTCAATTTTACGAATAACTTCAACAATAAATTTATTTTTAATTAAGACACTTCCAATTCTATTAATACTTAAATCAGTGTCCATAATTTCTGATTTAATTGATGTATCACCATCAGAAGTAGTAAAAGTAATTTTGTCTTTTTTAACTTCAATTAAAAGTCCTAGTAGTGAAGGAATTAAAGTCTTTTGAGAAATTATTCGACTTACTTTCAATAATTCATCTAATATTTTATCTCTTTTAATGTTTACAATCATTTTGTCACTCCTTACTTTAGTATATTCTGTAATATATAAATAATTATATACTATTGTTAAAATATTGTTTTTTATTTATTAGTATTATAATGTAGAAAATGTGGAAAACTTGATAAAGTTTTAAATAATATTATTTTTTATTAAAAAACAAGCGTGGAAAACATTGTGCTATTTTCCTTCAATTTTTCTACAAATTGCATTTACTAAATGTTTAAATTCTTTGTTTGTGCTAATATGTGCTTCAACTTTTTTAACACTATTCATAACTGTTGTGTGGTCTTTACCACCAAACTCAGTTCCAATTCTTGTAAATGGTTCATCTAATAATGTTCGACAAAAATACATTGCTAATTGTCGTGCTTGCATTACATTACTAACTCGTGATTTACTCATCATTGCTTTGATAGTAATATTATAATTATCAGCAACAATTTGTTTAATTTTTTTAGGGGTAATTTTTTCATTGTTTTGCAGAGGAGCATTTTTAAATGCTTTTTCAACATCAGCTAATGTAATAATTTCATTTGGTTTTTTGTTCATAACAGCTAAAAATAATAATCGCTTAATTGCTCCTTCTAACTTTCTAACATCACTGTTAAAATTTAAAGCAATAAATTCTAGTGATTCTTCTGAAAATAATCCTAAGTTATTTTGATGTTTTAGTTTTTGTTCTAATATTTTAAGAGCTGTTTCAAAATCTGGTGAATCTAAACCAATACTTAAACCATATGAAAAACGAGAAATAATTCTAGATTCAAAACCACCTAGATCATCAGGATATTTATCAGAAGTAATTACAATTTGTTTATTTTTTTCAATATATGAGTTAAAAATATGAAAAAATAATTCATTTGTTTTATTGCGTTTTGCTAATAATTGTATGTCATCAATTAATAAACAGTCGTAAATATCATAAGATGTTTTAAAAGCTTCAATAATTTCATGTCCTTGATTTAAAATATCCATAGCAATTTTTCCAAACTCATCAGCTTTTAAATATTTTACTCGGTTATTTGTTTTATAAATTTCATTTACCTTATTTTTAATTGCGTGTAATAAATGTGTTTTTCCTAGTCCAGAGTCTCCATATATGAATAATGGATTTCATTTTTTTCCAAGATCTAGAGCAACTGCTAAAGCTGCTTGCATTGCTTCGTGATTAGAATCTCCACGAACAAAATTTTCAAAAGTATAATTTTCATAATAAGCAATGTTATTGTTTTCTGTTAATGTATCAATTTTACTAATTACAGATGCTTGTTTATTAATATTTTTTTCTAATTCAAAAGAAATATTATATTGGATTCCAGTCAGTTTTTTTAAGATATTTTTAATTTTTTCATTTAATCCTGCTTCAAAAACACCAATTGCAATTTCTGATTTTGTTGTAATTAAGCAGTTATTATCAGATACAGTATATAAGTTTGTGTCACTAATATAGTAGTTGTAAATTTCTGGGGAAACTGATTCATCACGAGATAATATTTCTTTAACTTTAATCCATAATTCTTTTGTGTTCATTAATTTCATCTCCAATAGTTTTTATCGTTATTAATTATAAATAAAAGATGTGGAAAAGTATTAAAAAATGAGTAAAATTAATAAAAATTAATAGTTTTCCACATTAAATATTTTTTATATTATCTTTAAAAGCATTGTTTTTATTGATTATTTTTATTTTTTTCCACATTATTAACATTTTATGGTGTAAATTGTTTTTTATTGTGGAAAGTGATAAAGTTTTACAATAATATTTATTAATGTAAGTATTATCGAAAAAATTGCTAATAACAAATAAAAATATGGTATAGTTATCTTACTTAAAAAATATATTGACTATTAACTCTTATTATTCTAAATAAAATAAAAAAATATTTTAAAGAGAGGAGTTATTAAGTTATGAAAAAACTATTAAGTTTATTGCCTATTGTAACAATTACAGGTAGTTCTATGATAACAGTTATAGCAGTTAATAGTTTTGAACATTTAGAAATAATAGAAAAGAAAAATAATATAGAATATAATATAAATTATGAAAACGTTAACGAATCAACAAGTTTTGTTGAAAAAATTTATGATTATAATAAATCAATTTGAAATTTATCTATAGTTTTATCAAAAGAAAAATTATTAGAAATAATTAAATTATTTGTTCAAAACAATCAAAACGATTTTATAGCAAAAACTAAACAAGTAATAATGGAAATAAAAAAACATAGTATTAATTTTTCTGCTGAAGCCTTTGATGAAAATGCCATTGATGCTTATGCTCATATATTTAGAAAAAATTTTAGTCATTATTATAATTTGTTTTTACATTTAGATAGTAACCAACTGTTTATTATTATTTTATATATTGATGGTGGAGAATATATTAAAGATGAAAAAATAGCAAGAATTATTGGTACAAATAATGATTTAAACATGGAACAAATAGAGCAAGATCAATTAATAACAAATTTAATAAATAAAAATGCACAAAAATATTATAAATTAAATAATGATATAGTTGAAAAATCAACATTTTCTAAATTAAAAATTAAAATTAATAAAATAACTTGAAGTAGAATGATTATTATTTTCTTTTCAACAAAAGATAAAGAAAACTTTATTGAAAGTGTAAATTGTAATATGAAGTAGGAAAAAATCAACTCCTTTCCGAGTTGATTTTTTCCTACTTCATATTAAAATTTACAAAGAATAAAAAATTTATTTATTACATTTTCTCCTTCATATAATGATGTAGAATAAACGATGAAATAGGACAAAAAAAAAATCAACCCTTATTGGGTTGGTTTTTTTATTTAAAAATTAACTCTAAAAATTAAATATATTGGTTCTACA